>JABUQX010038581.1:22500-45000 GCA_015478945.1 Trachelipus rathkii
GTTTGAATGAAATGATTGGGAATGATTGTAGATTACTGTTAATTAATTGATGTTTTATGTATATATTTCGTCTTTCCGTAGGAATTATTATTTAATATTTTCTTTGAGATTTTGTTGTTTGAAGTGAAGCTAGGTGGAGATTTTGGAAAATTTGTTGTTAGATGGTTCCTGTAGCTGGTGATTCTGGGGAATCTTTTTCTTTTGAAGTTGGAATCCTTTTATGGTACGGGTAATTATTTTCTTATCACTTTCATTATTTCATTAATGGTAAATTTATTGGCTTAGTAGATTTTTTTTATATTTTAAAGGTTTGAAGATTCTAGTTCTGGTGCATGGGATCCTGTAGTGTATGGACGGTGGATCATTAATGACATAGATGATAGATGGTATGGTGGCAAGCGTTTGGTGATCCTTCTTGAGGATTTGGGATCTTTCTATGGTAAGGGTCCTTGTTTTGTTTTATTATTGATTAATTGATTAATGGAATTTATGATTATTTTGGTTATATGGTTATTATTAATATTTTTTTTCTTTGTATTTTTATTATAGTTATTAAAGTAGTGGAATTTTGATTTTAAATTTGCAGTATTGAGGTCTGTTAGCGTGGTATACCGTCGGAGGTTTGGTCACCAGTAGTCTCTTGGGAAAGAGGTAGAAGTAGAGGTTTGAAAAAAAACTGGTCAACACCATTGGCCAGGTAGCTATTAAGTATTATTTTTGTTTGATTTTTTTTCTTATTATAAAATTTTTTAATTTAAATAATTGAGTTTTTGAATTTGAATTTTTTACATTTAAAGTTTTGAATTCTAAATGATTGATTTTATTAAGCTTTGTTTTGATGTTAAAAATTGATTGATAGAAGATTTACTTTACTTAATGATATTGTTTTTTTATTATATTTAATTACTTATATAGTTCTTTTATTTTTTTTCATTTCAGGATTTCTGTATTCATCATTTACCTTATTATTTTTTCATTTACTCTTCTTATTTTTATTTATTTATTTTATATGTCACGTTAAGAAATTTGTTAATTTTTTTCCAGGAGTTTCCTTTGGCTGGTCATCTTGCGTCTGTTTTTTATTTTTTGGACTTCGGTTTTGTTGGATCCAGTTTTTTTTTCCGGAAGCTGCATTCCCTTTTGAGATGGATTAAATCTGTGGCGTTTTCTTTTGGATTTTTTTTATTTATTGACAATGGAACAATTTAATTGAATTGGACCATCAAATTTGAACATAGAAAAGAAATTTGTAACTTATTTTGTAAATAAAACTAAAACATTTTGAAAAATTAAAAGAAAAACATTGAGAAAAAGTCATAACTTAAAGGGAAAAACTATTTTTGGAAAAAAGGGGAAAAAACAAATTTGAAACGTAAAAGTATTAAAGAAAGAAATAAAGTATTGAAAATTAGAAAAACATTTATTTTGAAAATTTGAAAATAGAAAAACATTTATTTTGACAATTGGAAAAACATTTGGAAGTTTGAAAGTAAAAACTTAAATAAATAAAACTTAAATAAATTGAGTGAAAACTAACACTAGAAAAACGTTCAAAAAGTTAAAACGTAAAGTTTATCAGTATATGGATATCCGTAGGTACATAAATGGTAAAATTAAAAAAATTCACGAAAAATCCTATTTCATGACTTGAAAATTGCATATTTAAATAAATTTTATTCCATATTGATTTATCGTTTATTATATTTTTTATAAATTTCATATGTTGTAGTGTTGTAGGTATGATGTGGTATATTGTAATACCTGGTGGTGGATTTGGTAGTGGGATACTGTGTATGGTAATTTGTATATTTTAGTAAGTAAGTGGTATTGGAATACCTTGTAGAATATTTTTGTATTTTGGTATACGTACATACGAGTGTATATTTAAGTGTGTTTATATTTAATTAGTATCTAAATTATTATTTATCTATTTATCTAAAGTGTGTGACACATATTCTCGGTGTAGGTTTTGTTTGTGTAATAAAGGTAAAGTGTATGTGTTTGTCTTTGTTAACCCCTCTATTTATCCTGGAAGGCAGCCTCACGACCATTTAAATTCAGATTTTGTAGGTTTATTTAACGTAAATCTGCTAGTAGTGATCGATTGTGTTTCTTTGCCAGTGACTGCGAGTGGGTATGTAGGAATGGTGGTGATGGTGGATCACAAAAGTAAGTTTGCGTATGCTGTGCCGGTGAAGAATAAGACTAGTGCGAATGTGGCTAGGGTGGTAAGGGAAGTTTTGTTGCCGATGTGTGTATGTAAACCGAAGCGAATGTTGAGTGATAATGGACCAGAGTTTGTAGGGCAGGCGTTTGAGCAAATGTTGAGTGATTGGGGCATTGAACATGTGAGGACGACGCCGTATATGCCGAGTTCGAATGGGTTAGCAGAGAGGACGATTCGAACATTGAGTGAGATGTTACGAATGATGAGTGAAAGAGAGAATGATTGGGATTATTGGTTGGGAAGAGTGTTGTGGGCTTATAATATGACTGTGCATAGAGCAACTGGTATGTCTCCTTGTATGTATGTGATGAATTTCGAGAGGTTTGTGAAACCCAGGCTTGGGTTACCTGAAGGGGATAGGGACGTTTGGAGAAAGGGTAGTTTAAAGTTTGCCAGTTTTAAGGTAGGGGATAAGGTTTTGAAGGAAGTGATTGAGAAAGGGCGGTTGAACGTGAGTAAGATGAGAGAAAAGTTTGAGGGACCGTATGTTGTGAAAAGGGTTATGTCTAATGGGGTTAGTTATGTGTTGAAAGTGAGAATGATAGTATGAATGAGTTTAGGGCCTCAGGTACAAATTGAGGCCGTGGGAGGGAACCTCCTAGTTATCTTAAGATTCATCCCGTATATAGGTTTCTGGTGAATGAGGAATAAATGTTGAGAAGAAGAGGAGAGAGGTGATGGATGTATTTAGGAAGGGCAAATTTGATTTGCTCGCTGTGACTGAAACAAAGATGAAAGGAAACGGTGAAAATAAGTTGTGTGGTGTGAAATGTGTGTGTGCTGGTGTGGAAATGAATGAGGAGGGAGGAAGGAGTTGCAATTTTGATGGAGTGACCTGTGGTACAAAGCTATGGTAGACTTTGTGTGTGTGAGTCCTAGAATTCTAATGGTTAAATTTAAGTTTGAAAAGGTCAAGGTATGTGTGGTTGTGACGTATGGTCCATCTGAGGGAAACGTTGAAGAGAGTACGATTTTTTGGGATAATTCTGAATGATGCTCTGGATGGGGTGAGTAGGAGGCTTCAGATTGATGGTGTTGGGGGACCTGATGGTTGGATAGGGGATCAAAAAAGGGATGTAACTGGGGGGTGGCGGGAGAAAATGAGAAATGGTAGGAAAGGTGATTGAATTTCTGTGGAGAGAGAGGTATGTGTGTAAGTAATATTTCTTTAAACAAGAGTATCCATAAGTTACTAGAGTTGTGTAAGGTAGAGTGGTATTGAGTGAAGTATGATTGAATTTTGTGTTGTGAGAAGGAGAATGTTGACAGTATGTGTTGGGATGTTCAATCAGTGAGGGTTTAGGATGGGATTATCGGATCATTATATTGTTCTATGTAAATTTAAGTTAGTGGGGGCTTGGATGGAGAGGAGGGTGATACGAAAGGAAGTAGGTAAAATTAAGAGTGAGAAGTTAAGTGAACAAGACATAAGGATAAGTATGTAGGAGCGTCGCTATAAATCGGTTGAAATGTTGAACGAGTTGATACGACCACAAATTCTGGGGGCAATGAAAGGAAGCAATTGTTTAAGTAGTGCAAAGGGACGTGTGTGGATGTGCTACAGTAGGAAGTAAGAATGTTAACGAGCGAATGGTGGAATGAAGAGGTGATGGAAGCGGTTTAAAGGTAAAAAAAGAAGCGTGGTTTGAATGTCTAAAAGCAAATGATGAAGTTTTCAAAAGAAGATGCTTGAATTATATAAGGAGGAAAAAAGTAATCACTAAAAGGTGCATAACGTTTAGGAGAAAAACAAGCGGGTAAATGGAACAGTTTTGGAAGGAGGATGAATGAGCACTACAAGGGAATAGGAAAGCTCTTCTGGAAGAAGCATGAAAGGTTAAGAATGAGAATAAGGGGAATCTGCTTAATAATGAATAGGGATGGTGCTTTTGTAACTGATGAATGGATGTGAGGGGAGTGTGGAAGAACACTTCGAAAATCTGACATATTACGTATGATGAGGTTGTTAGTGAATGTGGTGTAGTTTTGAATGGTGGCAAAAGGATAGGTATTTTGGGGATGAGGTTATTAGTAAGGAGCAGGTATGGTAGAGTGAGAGTCTGAAGAATGGTATCTGCAGTATAGATTGAATTACTAAGTGAAATGATCAAGAGCGGAGGCGAGATGGTGATTGATTGGATTGGAATTGTGTATAAAGCGTTTATGGGAGGTATAGTTCCAAGGGATTGGAGGAGAGCGGTAATAAGTACCCTTATATCAGGGTAAAGGAGAAGGGGAAACTGTAGAAATTATAGGGAATAAGTTTATTGAGTGTTTTTAGGGAAGGTATATGCTGGTAATTTTGGTTGAAAGAGTGCTTCGAGTGACTGAAGGACTGAATTGGTGAAGAACAAGGTGCGTTTAGGAGTGGTAGAGAGGATGTTGTGGATCAAATCTTTACATTTGACAAATGTTGAGAAAAACGAGGGAGAAGAGAATAAATTTATATTGGTAGGTTTTATGGATTTATAACAGGCGTTGATAGAGTTAATAGGGAAGCTTTATGGCAGGTATTAGTGATATATGGTGTTGGTGGTAGGCTTCTGAATGGAATCAAAAGTATGTATGACGATAGTGAAGCGTGTGTAAGAATAAATGGCGTCAATGGGGATTGGTTTTAGGATTAATAGCGGCAGTGAGACAGGGTTGTGTTGTTTTCTTGGTTATTCAATTGTATATGGATGGGTTATGAAAGAACTGAGGTGGGGATGGCAGAAATGGTGTTAGAATGAATGGAAAGTGGAGATGAGTGGAGGGTGCCTACCTATTGTATTGCGGATGATTTGGTTCTGTGTGGCGAATCTGAAGAGAGTTTGATAGGATTGGTAGAGAGATTTGGCAGGGTATGTACAAGGAGGGGTTTGAAAGTAAACGTAGATAAGAGTAAGGTTATGGTTGTGAGTGAGGACAGTCCTCAGTGTGAAGTTATGTTAGATGGTGAGCAGCTGGGACACGAGTGTCTGAGTTTAAATACTTAGGGTATGTGGTTGGATGAGAAGGGAACGGAGTGCAGAGTGGGTTAGTAGGAAAGTTGTGAATGGAGGAAGGTGGCTGGGCAATTAATGTCTGTGAATGTAAAGGGATAGTATTGAGTGGTGCTAGGGTCTTACATGAGGGTATGTTGTTACTGTGTTATGTATAGTAGTGAGACTATGGTCTGGAATAAGAAGTTAGATCTAAAGTTCATGTGTTCAGATGACAATCTTAGGGGTGTGCTAGGTGTGGAGAAGAATTGATAAATGAGGATGAACGTATTAGAGAGTGGTGTGGTTGTGAAGAAAGGGGTATGAGAGAATAAATAAAGTATGTTGAGCTGGTTTGGTCATATCGGAATAAGGATGATAGTCGGTTGTTAAGCGGATGTATAGTGGCGAGTGTGTTGGGCACCCGACCGGCTGGAGACCGAAGAAAAAGTGGATTGAGTCGGTAAACGAATGTTTTGAAGGAGAGAATCTGAGTTTGGTAGAGGCGAGAAGAAAGGTGTATAACAGGAGTGAATGGCGGGGGATTGTGAGGGGGTATGGTTGTGGCCACGCTGGCAGGGATGACCTTACCTTGACGATCTACATGTGAGGGCATCGTGTCCCATGAAGCTTTTAGGGTGGATTTTTTCTGACTTGCGATCAGTTCTCACTAATTAATGGTATGAGCGGGCGGTAAGGTTGGGCTTCTTTTCGACTTGTGTCATGTTCTTCTACTGCTTTTTCTTTTCCGATGCTCGTTACGCACCCTCTCATTCTTGGGAAATAGAAGGAAGAAAAGAAAGAAAGAAAGAATAATATACTTTAAAAGTTGAGAATGGTACTCTGCAGGTACTAGATGAAATTACTGTGAACATGATCAAGAACGGAGGCGAGATCGGTGATTGATTGGATTTGAAGTTGTGTAATAACCGTTTATGGAGGGTATAGTTCCAAGGAGATTGGAGGAGAGGCAGTAATTAGTCTTATATAAGAGGTAAGGGAGAAAAGGGGAATTTGTAGAAATTATAGGGGAAATAAGTTTATTGAGTGTTGTAGGGAAGGTATATTGCTGGTATTTTGGTCGAAAGTGTGCTTCGAGTGACTGAGGACTGATTGGGGAAGAAAAGGTGCGTTTAGAGTGGTAGGGATGTGTGAGATAAATTTTACATTGAAACAAATGGCTGAGAAAATGAGGGAGAAAGAAATAATTGTATTTAGGTTTATGGATTTGCAACAGGCCGTATTTGATAGGATTAATAGAAAGCTTTATGGCAGGTGTTAGTGTATATGGTGTTGGTGGTAGGCTTCTGAATGGAATCAAAAGTATGTATGAGATAGGTGAAGCGTTTGTAAGAATAAATGGTGTCAATGGTGATGGTGGTTTAGGATTAATAGCGGAATGAGACAAGGGTATGTGCTATGTTCCTTGGTTTTCAATTTGTTATGTGGATGGGGGTTTATGAAAAGAATTTGAGGTGGGGATGGCAGGCAATAGGTGTTGAATGATGGAGAATGGAGGATGCCCTGCTGTGACCTACCTATTAAATGCTGATGATTTGGTTCTGTGTGGCGAATCTGAAGAGAGTTTGAGAGGATTGGTAGAGAGATTTGGCAGGGTGTGTAAAAGGAGGGGTTTGAAAGTAAACGTAGATGAGAATAAGGTTATGGTTCACACATTGGGCCTTGTGTGGTCTTGCATTGTCATGCATTAGGATGAAAGAGTCACCGTGTAGGGAGTATATGGCTACGACATACTGGTTCGAAGTGATGTTTGTGATAGACTACGGCTGTTCAGAGTGCTCATTGAAATGTGCAACTCTGTAGGCCCCAATAAAGAAATGCCCCCATACCATAACCGACCCACCTCCAAACGGTGGCTCCTGCAGCACATTGCTTTGCGCGAACCTCTCCGTTGGTCGTCGGTATATTCTAGCACGCCTGTCAGAGGCGTACAGAGACACCTTCGACTCGTCCGTAAAGAGTACCTTTGCTCTATCGTCGACCGACCAATGGATGTGTTCTTGGGCAAATGCCAGTCACGCCCTTCGATGTGCCGTGGTGTGCGGTGGACCTATGGCAGGCCTCCTGGGCCGGTAATTATGTTAAGAAAGGCGTCAACGCACTGTATTGTCACTCACCCTGGTGCCGTGTACCTCCGAAAGCTGTATCTGCAGATGTCGTGCCGTTGTGTGATGCTCTCGTGATGCACGCAGACGTATAAATCGGTCTTCCACAGGTGTCGTGGCCCTGGGCCTACCTTGTCTTCTCCGGCGATCGTGTGTCAGGGTTTCCCGGTAGTGTTGGACCACCCGTGTAATCGTTGTGTGCGCTACACCAAACCGTCACCAAGTGCCCGGTACCCGTGACCTTCGGCGTGGAGTGTTGTTATCTCACATGTTTATCGAGTCGCTTCTTACGTGAATGACCCCTCGCTCGATTATACCCCAGTCATAACCTACCCCCACCTCTACCAGGTCTAGTAGCGTGGTTTATGTTTTCCAAAATTTAGCTCGGTGACGACCCATACTGCAGCGAATTCTCTGCTGGATTGTTACATAGTTACATTGATGCTGTCGTTTGTGTTGGTGTTGGGTTTCATGGGGTTAGGGCCTTCCCGTTAATGCGAGTAACATTTACCCTAGTGGTGCGTTATTTTTGACGAGTAGTATATATATTGATTCTTATTGTGTTATGCTCTTGATATACAACCTTGAGCATGGCATAGCGATGAGAACCAATACTGATGGGTCTTTGGTCTTTGTGCGTCCCTCCGCCCCCCTGCACAGGTATGTGCATTTGTCACATACATAATCTTTCAACCTTCATCCTTTTCCCTCATTTTTCATATCAATTTTCTATCTTTTCAATCCATCTTCTTTATCACAGTTTTTAACTTTTTAACTTTTTTTTTTCACTGAGGAGGCTGTTCTACACTTTGGTGTAAAATCTCGGGCTCTACTTGAACACATAAGGTGCCGTGCGGTACATGTCTACACGGAGGGTAAACCGACGTAGAGTTCCGGGAGAGGGGTTCTTCACGAGGCCACATCCACAGCCCACCCTACGGGGTGGGGTCCGGAAGGTTTTGTGGGTCTCTGGCATGTAACCTGTTTGGGGAGAAGCCTTTCCAGCCATCCTGTTATTTACCTTTGTTTCATTTGTTTTATTGTCATACCTGCTCATTCATGGAGACGAAGTTTGTGGTTTAATTTTTTTTTTTTTTTATAGAAAAGTCAATTAAAGAAAAAACATTTTTAAACCAAGGTGAGAAAGAATATCAGCATCAACAACAATTACCATCTGTCTGGTTTCCAGCCTGACCCCGTCTCGGTCCCTACTACTTCTAGAACAGCAGGTGCTTCCGCATTTCTTCCTTCTCCTACACCTGAAGGTTCTTTGTATAACCTCAACGATTCGTCGCCTGGTATGCCCCTAACACCCCAGGTGCCCAAACGGTTAGGACAATCCCTCAAAGATGCCCCCTGTCATAGTCGTTCTCACTTGTTTACTCCATATGCTACTTCCCCTCCGGGAATGCCAGCTGATACACCATTCCCGATATATTACTTATTGCGATCCACTATCTCCAAAGCTCTTACTGAGTAAAGAACCATTATTCTTAGCGATGCACTTGAAAAAGCTTTAGGAGTTGAAGACCGTCCAGTCACATTAATGAGAAATGGGTCGCTCTCGTTCAAGCTATTACCCGGAATCAAAGTTCTATTTTGTTATCCTTAACGTCTCTCGGAAACATTCCTCTTATTTCTACTCCTGATGAAATAATAAACACATCTAAAGGTACTATTTTTTCTTTTGAACAGAAAGACGAAGATAATGTTGTCATTTTAAGAAATCTCCATCAGAAAAGATTTTCCGTTACAAACATTTATAGATTTTCCCCTCGTCGGGACTCGCCTGACACCCCAAATCCTCGTTTGCTGCTGACCTTTAGTATCCCTTATCTACCTTCAAAGGTGAAAATAGGGTTCACAAGTTAACAGTGTTCGCACGTTTATTCCCCCGACCCAGACGTTGCTTTAAATGGCAGCGGTCTGGGCATCCCCGAAAATACTGTCAGAGACCCCATGACATATGCCCAGTCTGCGTAGAATTATTTCATATTCCCTGTGAAAATACACCACACTGCAAAAACTGTGGAGGATCCCAGTGTTCTTCCTTAAAATACCGCGTCCTTACCTGTTTGAACAGGTTTTTGAGTTATGTACCATACAAAATTTGAATAGGAGAGATGCCTTAGCACCAGCCATGAAAATGTCCACAAACCAGGAAATCTTAAAGCTGCAATTGAGCAGCCCCTGACCTCGCGTTTTAATACCAAAGACACAAATCCATCCCAGTAGAACCCCTCCCAATTCCCAATCCAAGGCAGTTACTGTAACTTGCCTGCCTGTACTACCCACACTAATGATTTCTCAAATAATACAAGCAGCGCTGATTCCATATCTTTCCCGTCCAAAATGCCATCACAACCTAACCCGATTACAATTCTCACTAACACAATGAACTAAGTTAGTTCATCCACACAAAACTTGGAAAAACATTTCCTGTCATTACACTGTCTCATATCTACCCGATAGATTCGCTAAACTAACGCAAGATGACTGTCTGTCTCCTAATCCGCCTCTCCCTATTCACTCAAAATCCTGAAAGATGTTCTAACACCAAAGAAAAGATTAATCACCAAGTAAAGATTATTCGCTCGTACAAATAAGCATCCGAATTTCTAAACCAAAGCACACAGACTCTGGCTATCACACAGCTATCGAACAACCTACCAATCAACCCTTTGATAATTTGCAAGATTTACCAATCTCTTCTGAATCTCCTCTAATTACTCTTCTTTCCGAAGATTACCTATCATATGGAGCCTCCCTAAAGGATTCTTGACCTTACGCGGATGGAAATGGCGATACATGAGCTCCAAGGAGAATAGTAGTTGATGTGAATGAACCACCGTCCATTCTACATAATTCCTTCATTGCAGAGCTTTGTTGCCGGGGAAGAGGATGAGGGAAGAAGATATAGGCGTGCATACGTAACACCTCCATGACAACGCTCCAAGCGTACATTAATTGAAGATGCGTGTTGGCGGCATAAGATATTAGTTGAGTAAGCAAGAGCGTCTCGGCGTCTTGACCCATCCTAAAATCAAATTGGTGTCCAGGTTTTTCGCTTTCCAGAAAAACTTTCACATATACGACATGATGACATTCCAGGCTAAGATGTCTATTAGTGACCTGCTGACAAGTTTCGTCCATGAGCGAGTCGGTTTTGGGCCGCAAGTCATCTCACTCATCGGGGACCACCAATATTTTGAGTTAGGACCAACTCCTCAACGACCTTCGAAGGTGAGACTAAATGATTGTGATCTCCAACATATATCTCCTTCATTGGGCCGCAAGGCATTACCAGAACTGGGTAAACGCTTCGTTGGTTCTTGCGATATGGAGTCCTTACCTCCGACTTCGTATATTACGTCATAGAAAACTACCGGATAGATATTTTTCCTCTCCCCTACAGTCACCTCTCTACAGCTGCACAAAATAGCCCCTCAGACAAAGTATCACGTACAGTTACAATTTATTAGACACTGAGACCTTGTATGTGTTAGGCGATGATATTGCTAACTCTCCAGATCACGCTCGTCGACTATATGCGATACGCTCATATATTCACTTTGATTTATCACACTTTGTACCGATCTCATCTAACCTGCAGAATTTATCGCTTCTATGAACCTATAATAGCGCGCCGCTCCTTGACTAATTACATACATGCCCCATAAGGAAATCAGCGACTAGTTTCGTTGTTAATGAGGCGAAGGAATCTCCCAGAGAGTCGAATATTCAAATTCCTCTAGCCAAACATTACATCATATCAGGGCTTGTACATATCGAGAGGCGCTATAGAGTGTTAGTTGCAGTTTATCGAAGTAGGTTGCCTGCTCGCTCTCGATCATGCAAGCAGTATCTGTTTTGTCTTCAGCTTTGATATGCATATGCATCCCCTACGGCATGCTCATTCTGATAGCAGTATTCTCACCTTACGTCATATTTAAAATATATCTGCGATATGTATGACAAAGTCGCAAATGGAAAGTTCGGTTCATTACATTTCAACAAAAACCGGACATAAGACAGGTTATCATATTGAACATATTTTGTCAAGAAATAAACAAAACAAGATTATTTCAAGGACTGAAGAAGGGTTTGTTAGTCACTCTATTATATCGCTTCATACTTGATATAGTCCGCATTACGACTTCTTTCTTTTTAGACGCTCAATCATTGCTGTTAGTTCATTCAAGTGCCGAATCTGATGGCGGCGTTCTTACTATTGAATTACTTTGTGTAATGCCAGCTCTTCTGACACTGTCATCAGTTCCTCAGTCACTATCGTGCTCTGGGTTAAATTGCTATATCTCTATTTAGACTATAAGATACTGCTTCTCTTGCCACTACTAACTCAAGAGGTTCTTTTATGCTCTCGCAGAATTATTTCAGTCTTCAGATCTGTGTGTTCGGAGCGTATAGATCTGATGTTATTGCCAAGTCTTTATAGTGAGATCTTGCCTGTGTATAACGCTTTGTGGTCAGCATTAACGGTGCTGGCTCTGCATCTTATTGTTACCACTTACTTCTTGCGTAAGTGCGTTATACGTTGGTAGGGTCACAAATTAGGAAGGGGATTGTTCCGTATACTAACGGTTAATCTATACATAAAACTGACCATAATCATGTAGTTTCTGTAGAATTATTCCCGTGCCGCCCAGCGCCCCCGGGACTGTACTTTAATACATCCGAGATACTGTGACACGCTAACTTTAATTCTGATATTTTCTACTTCGATAGGATCTCTACCTACGCCAATTCTAGAATACTTGTGCCCACTCCTGTGTTTGATGAAAGTATTACTCACACACATACCTCTCTTCTCACAGAAATCAATCACCTCCCTACCATTCTTATTTTCTCACGTCACCTGTTATACCATCTCTTTTTCGATCACTTATCCAACCATTTAGGCCTCCAAACAATCAATCGTGAAGCTCCTACTCTCCCCATCCGAAACATCTTTCAGATTATCCCAGAAAATCGCACGCTCCTCAACATCACCCTCAGATGGATCATATATTATAACCACACATACTGTACCTTGACCTTTTCAAACTTAAATTTAACCATTAGAATTCTAGTACTCTCACAAACAAAATCCACCAAAACTCTGTGCCACATGTCACTCATCAGAACCGCAACCTTCTCTTTTCCTCTCATTCTTCACCACAACACTAGCATTCACTACTTCCTTTCATCTTTGTTTTAGTCGAAGCAAGTAAATCAGATTTACCTATTCTAAATACATTCATCACTTCTCTCTTCTTCTAATCCATCATTTATTCCTCTGACATTCCATTTACCCATACGATTCATACGATTTCGCCGAAAGAAACAAGGTCGTTTACAGCTATCACGACCATGCCCGAGGCCTGCATAAGCATACCTAGAAAGAGATAAGTGGTAGTGAATTGCAAGTATGGACAAGTGTCACTAGTTGCTCTTAAGATTAATAATTTTAGAGAGAGAGAAACCTTAAAAGAGTTAGTTCAATTTCACCCATTGATAAGGAATTATAAGGAGGTAATATGGGGAGGGAGGGGTTTGAACGTGTCCATTAATTATTTTATCTTTTAACAGATTTCAATTTTCAGTGTTGAAATGCAGAAAGATTAATATTGTATAAAAATTATGAAATATATTTTTAATTATTATTACTTTTATTTTTTTATATACAGATGAAGGATACAAGTCTCATAACACAAGGTGCCGAAGGCAGAGTTTTCAGCGCAAAATACTTAGGAAAAGATGTTATTATTAAACATCGCTTTAAGAAAACTTATAGACATCCAGACTTAGATAATTACATAACAAGAGAGAGAATTAAGGCTGAAGTGAAGTCACTTGTTAGGTGCCGGATGGTTGGCATTAATGTTCCAGCTATTTATGATGTCAACCTTCATGCAAGTGAGATTGTAATGGAAAATGTCGATGCTGTTCAGGCTAGAAATTTTATTTATGAAAGAAAAGCAGACAGCTCAGAAGTTCTGGAAATTGGTAAAGAAATTGGGGATGTTCTTGCAAAGTTACATGGTAATGATATTGTGCATGGAGATTTAACTACATCAAATATTTTAATTAAACTTTCGTCTGAAAAGCATATAGTGTATTTAATTGATTTTGGACTAAGTTACGTTAGTGATAAAGAAGAAGATAAAGCTGTTGATTTATATGTGTTAGAAAGGGCAGTGTTAAGCACTCATCCAGCCAGCGATGGTTTCCTTAAAAACTTATGGGAAGCATATAAAAAGAAGGGAGGCAAAAAGGCAAATGATGTCTTAATAAAATTAGATAAAGTTAGGACAAGAGGCAGAAAAAAATTATGCTTTGGATAATTTTTAAAGTTTTTACAGATTTTAATTTAACAATAATATCTTGTTAATAAAAAAAGTTTTTCAATAATGTAGTTGTATGTATAATTGTAAAATTTTTATGCATAAAAAATGTGTAAATGGTTTATTTTCCTTAACCTTTTATCCTAACTAAAGTTGCAGTTATTTTCAATCTTAAGAAAATTTTCCATAATCTTAGTCTGTAGAAAATTTTCGATAATCTTAGTCTGTAAACAAGTTATATAGAACACTTTAAATTGTCACAAATGTTTTTATAAGCCTTTGTGTAAGCATGGATTTCTGTGTTAGTTTTAAACCGCAATATTTTTTATTCATTTAATGCACGAACAAATTTTTTATTTTTTTTAAACTTTGCAGAAATTGGGATTGTGATAGAACAGGGATAGTCCAATAAAATATACCTGAAGATTTCAGATTGTATTGGTTTCCGAGTTGATAGTAAGGCACAATACATTGTGGTGAATAAGTTGCGAGTAGGTGGGATTATAACATTTTTCAGACATTAGATATAATGGATAAGTACACTGCTAAGCAATGAAATAAACTAATAGATTTTTACTTTAAAATCCATCAATTAATAACGTTAACTTGAAGGGAATATTCCAAATCTGGGTCAATTCATCACTTAGTTGGAATTTTTCATAGCTGGGCTCTGAGATCGCCAGTGAATCTAAAGAACTCACTTAGTCAGAACTGCTGAAAAGTTATAGGTGTAAAAGATAATCCTGAAAAGCGTATACGTACGTGCACAGAGTGTAGATGATAAGCCAGCAACATCAATTCTGCGGCATGGGTGGGTCCTGGCTCATACATATTTGAAATGTCAAAGAAATTTTGGATGGCGAAATGAATATTCAGTCAAAAATAAATAAAAAGATGTCCTTACATAATAAGTAGTCCTAATATTACATAACAAAATCATGTGTTATAGAGAATATTCAATTCTTGGAGATAAGAGAAAATAGAGTTACTGTTAAAGTGGGAGGATTCAGATAAGATATGGGATAACCTTTTAGAAGGTGTTATGGACCTTAAAGTAGGGAAATGACGACGGCGAATGGGGTTCAGTTGTGGACAATCAATGAAGATATGGTGAACTGATTGCGGGGTGTGGCGACGGCAAAATTTACAGATCGGAAGAGAGTTCCATGACACGTAGTGGCTGTGAGTGATATTGGTGTGGCTAATACGGAGGCCTGCAAGTATCACCTAGTGAAAGCGCTTTCGTCGGTGAGAGGCAGACCGCTCACCAATGTTAAGCTTTATATTTCTAAGTTATGCCCCTCGCTGAACACTCGTCCTGAACTCTTCCAAATAAGACCGGAAGCCTTGTCGGATAGCAGGATAATAATCAGTTGGTGGGAGTCGACCTTGTCGAATGGCATCCGGGAGGTACCTAGAACAGCTCCGAAAAGAAGAGGCGGCCATTTTGGCCTCTCCGTCAGCGATTTCGTTGCCAGTTACCCCTACGTGAGAGAGGGTCCAACATAGTATGATTCGTTTCTTAAGAGAGTGGAGCAGCCGTAGAAATTGTTTTACAGCGGATATCATTGTTTTTAGAATAGGTGTCTTTAAGGACGCTGAATGAATCTGAATAAATGACATGAGTGGTCTTAGTCAAGGAATAGAATTCGAGAAAGGGCAATCATTATATGCATTAATTCTGCCGTAAAAATTGAAGCATAAGGGGGGAGCTTGAGGTCAGGAAAGACAGCAGACGCACCCACAGTGTCACCTGTTTTAGAGCCGTCAGTAAACACTGGAGTAGATCCATCGTGAACTGCAGAATGAGACAGGAATTATGCCTTTAACAAGGCAGCAGGGTGGCTAGATTTGGAGAGAGAGAGGTCCGGACCAAGCAAATGGTGGGAGCAGGGAATAGCCAAGGTGTATACCCTTAATCATAACAGAACGGCAGCGCCTTTTGCAAACGGATGTTAAGGATATTATAAACTGTGTTTGCATATGACCAGTAAGGAGGATTTTGAGGTATCTCTCGCAGAATCGGTGTTAGAGCAGATGGTATTGGGGTTTGAAGCGAAGATAACTTGTGCACATGATTAGGGTTGGGTAAAAAAAAATTTTTTTTCAAATCGTGTTTTTTTCAAGAAAAAATTTTTTTTCATGTTTTTTTCATTTTTTTTCATTAAATGTATTTTTAAAAATATAAAGAGGCTAATATAATATTTCATTTGAGTATTTTCGTTTTTCAAATATGAGGATAACTTGAAATTAAACAAATATTTCATTATGATTTATAAAATAGCAGAAATACCTTTCTCTTATATTTTATCAATTGTTTTCGTTACAATTTACAGTAGGTTGTAGCCTGCAGACTGCTGTTTGTAGGCTTCTACTTACTAATTTTACTATATATTTTACATTTGTATCATATAATCATATTTATAATTTACTTTTAAACATTTAATGTTATATTATTATTTATATAGAATGAGTCTGAATGACAACTCAAAAGTGTCTTAGGGATGCAAATGAAATAATAAAAATATTGAAATTAAAAATATACCACGACTTTAAATGAAAGCAGGATAGTGATGATAATTAAAATATTTGACTTTGCAAAACAAATTTTGATTTTAATCACTATCCCAACACTCCCGCAGTCACTACTGTTAGTCATGACTACTGTAACTGTGACTACTGTCAATGCTCATTATCACTGGGCTCAACAGCCAAATATTAATTAATGTTAATTAATTTAATTTTTTTATTTCATTAAAATGTACACACACGACTTTTTGCACGTGGCATTTCTAAAATCTGATTAAATAAATATGATAAAAATGTTACTGAAAGCTGAAACTGAATAAGAAAACATTAATGAAGCCACAAACAAAATATTATGAATATCAAAATTCAGAATATAAAATAAAAATATGGAAAACCCATAAAAATTTTGAACACAAACTCAGGGGCTTCCACCATGTAGGAAATTGGAACAAAAAATGTCCCAAATTAGAGCATATTTGCTAAAACTTATAATATAATTATTCAAACATGTAAATTCCACAACTTACTTGAAAAACAAAAAAAACATTTTTACTTGTTTTTTCAGGCTGTTTTTTTTTTCATGAAAAAAAACGAGCTTGTTTTTTTTCTTTCCCAACCCTACAAATGATATATTCCCTTTGAAGAGTGGCATCACATCGGATTAAACTTCAAGGCCCACCCGGGGGGACGCTCGAAAGGCTCCAGTGGAGATACGAATCGCCTCGTTTTGGATGGGATCTAACAGGTGTAGTAGAGTTGGGGAGGACTGACCATATATTACGCAGCCATAGTCCAGCTTCGATTTTGAGGCAATATGACGTAATACGTCAAGCACTCGATGGCAAGTCGTTTTCATGAGTTTGATGTGCGGTGCGTATGTTAGGTGGTCATCTAGAATGAGCCCTAGAAATTTGACTTGTGAAGTTACAGAAATGGGTGAACCGTATAAGGTTAGGTTCGCAGGAGAAAGGTGGCAGGTTCTTCGACCCCCTTTTTTCCTAAATAGTACTGCTGAGATTTTTGTGGGTGACAAAGAGAAGCTACGGAAATTACCCTAGTTGAAGTTGCCTTTCAAGAAATGGCTGCCTGGTACCGGCAATATATAGCGCAAGGTCGTCAACATAGAGAGAAAAATTGACAGTCGCTGGGATAGAAGTAACGATGTATTGAATCGGAGCAAATAATAATACACTTAGAACACTGCCCTGAAGAGCTCCTTCATTCAGAGTAAAGTGACGTGATATAACAGAAGAGCACCGAACCCGGATAGATCTTTCTGACAGAAGGCACTTATTTAATAAAGAGAGATAGTTGTCCTTGGTAACTGAGCGAGTGGAGTTTAAGAACCCCAGTTCCCCACGTTGTGCCATAAGCTTTTTTCAAGATCAAAAAAGACACCAAGAGCCATCCCGTTGAGAAGGCTTGACGGATGTCATGATCTAGTTTTAATAAGGGATTCGCGATCGAACGATTTTTGCGGAAACCAAACTGGCGACTCTCCAGGACAGAAATAAGGTGTCCTGAAACCATTTTCTCCATTAATTTACAAGTATGATAGGTCAGCGAAATTAGTCTTTGGTTGTCCGCCAACTTGGATCTTTCCCAGGTATGGGAATAGGATTACAAAAGCCGTAGTTCAAATAGATGGAAAAGAGGATTCGATCCAGATTCTGTTATACAGATCCAGCAAGAACGCTGAAGCGGAGAGGTGAATATGACGGAGCGTTATGTACGAAATTAAGTCTGGCCCAAAGGCACCGTCTATGCGGTTTGCCAGTGCCGTTTGATACTCTGCAAGTGTAAAAAGACGGTTATAGGTATGATCTTCCCCTTTCGCTGTTGAAAAGCCTGGCTGTGCAGTGTTAATTCTCAATTTTTGAAAGGCTTCAAGATAGCTGAAAGAGCTTGAGTGGCTAGCAAAACTACAACCTAATGCATCTGTAACAGCCGCAGGAGCAGAGATCGTATTGGTTATACCAGGCCCATAACGGAGGAATGTGGGTGAAGAGTTGTTGGAGCGGCGAGATATTTTCTGTGCAACTTTCCACACCGAAGCAAAGTCGAGTTGATGAAGATGTTTCGCTAATAAGACAAAAATTATTTTTTACGTGTTTTGTGATTAATTCGACGAAACCTCGCAGCAGCTGCTTTAAAAATAATCATGTTTGGGGTGATGCGGATCCTTTTATATTGTCTGTAGTTTCTTCTTCTCCCGGTTATCTGGTGCACACTCTTGGGACCACCAATGGGTTGCCGAACGTCTACTTGCGGAAGATCGTGGAATGCAAGCTTCCTCTGCTGTAATGATAACTTGTTGAAAGAAGTTTAAGGCATCATCAATAGCCGGAAACCGCTTATTGAAGGGAGAAAGTGGGATAGCAGTGGCCTGATGAAAAGGAGCCAACTACGCTCGGTCATAAAGCCAGCTGGAAATGGGTTTTAATATTGGATTCCGTGCAAGTTCATTTAATAAGGCTATTGGGTAATGGTCACTGTCATATAAATAATCAAACGGGACCAGAAAAGACGACCCATAAGAGAATGGGAGCAAAAGGAAATGTAGGGAGTCCTGTGTTAAGGCATCCCAGGGAAAAGGGTGTTAGAAGATCTACAAGGATCTTAGACTTAAAATAATGGGTGGCGAAGGTTGAAGTCTCCTAGTATAACAACCGGAGTAGGGAGCTGTTTAAAAAGATCAGCTATATCGACCTTAGTAAACTTACTACTAGGAGGCAAGTAGATCGAGCAGACAGTAAGGTCGGTGGACAGATGAATTCGCGCTGCCGCTGCATGAAGTCTAGTTTGAAGAGGGACTGGAGAATTGGGAGCAGATTTATGAATGAGTATTCCTGCACCTCCCCTACATTGTCAACTATTTCTATAGAGGTTAGAGACGATTTATATTCCGGCGGTTGAGAGAAATCGCGATGACATAGTCGAATGTTCCTGCAAAAACACCCACTTTGGCGTACATATGTTTCTTAGTTGAGTAAGCTCTTCAAAATTAGAGTAGTAGCCACGACAATTCCATTGAAGGAAGGTGGCCATGTTATGTTATTAATATTTAGAGGATGGTCTTTTTGAGACAAATGTCTTTATGTGGCTAGGGGTGATGCTGGAAGTGAATTCAGATGGGAAGGAAAGACTGTGACGTGGGTCTCGACGAGGAGGAGCAACAAACCCTTGTGGTAAGTAAGGAATAGTCGTGCAACAGTGATTTGAGTTGTATGACCAGTTTTGAGGGGGGTGGGGAGTGTTCAGTGGTATTTGGTGGAGGGGCTTAGCCATGAATGCGAAGTAAGTTGAGTTCAACCAAGTTCACCTTATTGTGTGGACTTGGTTGGACGTTGGAAGAGCAACCAGGGTGCTCATGTTTGGGAATGGGAGCGATATCAGCATCTGCCAAGTAAGCAGATTTAGAAATGGGTTAAGAATATGGGAATGTTTCCATGGAGGTGACACCGGAAAAGTGTCACTTTTTTGTAAAGAAGTTGGAGTTGCGATATTGGGATCCAATATGGGATCCGTTGGGTTGCGGAGGTCTGACGTTAGAAACTTTGTCAGTGAGCCATCAGGTGGGTGATTTTGGAAAACGACAATTTGGGTTAAGATGGGAAGCCTCTGGGTCCCCTTTCGTGCCACCAGCAGATTTAGGCTCCATTTGGGAATTATGATTCATTTCATCCGCTAAATCATAGAATCCTTTAGGAAGTGCTGAGGTAGGAAATTCGAAAGAAGAGTTATAGGAGGATTAAGAACTGGAATAATTCTGCAAGCTATCAGAGAGTTGGTTGGTGGGTTGTTCAATAGCTTTGATCGTTTGAGTATAATCTTTTGAAGTCGCTGCTTTTGTCTCAGGAATAGACTTATGACAAGGTCTCCTCTAAGTTGCATTTTTTACATCTGGAGTCAGTGTGTTTTGCTTAAGAAATTCGGATGTTTTGTATTTTAGCGAATAATCTTTAGCTTGGTGATTAATCTTTTCTTTGTGTTTAGGAACATCTTTTTCAGGAAATCGAGTAACGGTAGGAGAAAAAATAGGGGACATAGATGCAGGCCTCTTACGTGAGTTTGGTGAACTCATCGGGAGGATATAGGACAGAATGTCTTGGCAGGAAATGCTCTCCAAGCGTTGTATTGGAAAAACCAACTTAGCTTCATTGTTAGTCGGTTGAAAACTAATACTCGGAGTAGGGTTGTTGATGGCCTTTTGAACGGGAGATTGGATCAAGGGCTGCTTTTGGACTATTTGAGAAGTCGGTAGTACAGGCAATGCAGGCGGGCAGGTTACAGTAATTGCTTGACTTTCGCTAGAATTTAGGGGAAAGAGTTGTGTCGGTAGATCAACACGTGGAGGCAGGGGGGGGGGGGCTGCTGCGATTGTAGCATAAGATGGCCTTTGTCTTTGAGCTGGTGTATGGCATCTCTCCTTCTCAATTTTTGTATGGTAGATAACTCCAAAACTTTCTGTTCAAACAGGTAAGACAGGCACTTTAAGGAAGAGGCACTGTGGGATCCTCCACAGTTTTTACAGTGTGGTGTGTTTTCACAGGGAATGTGAAATTCTTCTCCGCAGACTGGGCATATGTCATCCGATCACCTACAGTATTTTCGTGGATGACCAAACCGTTGGCACTTAAAGCAACGTCTGGGTCGGGGAATAAACGTACGAACACTGTAGCTTGTAAATCCTATTTTCATCTTTGAAGGTGATAAGAGGTACTAAAGGTCAACAGTAAACGAGGATTTGGGGCATCAGGCGAGTCCCGACGAGGGGGAAATCTATAAAGTATAAACGTTTGTAACGGGAAATCTTTTCTGTTGGAGACTTCTTAAAATGACAGCAATATCTTCGTTTTTCTGTTCTAAAGAATAAATAATGCCTTTCGATGTGTTTCTTATTTCATCAGGAGTGGAAATAAAAGGGATGTTTCCGAGAGACATTAAAGATAACAAGATGGAACTTTGATTCCGGGTAGAAGCTTGAACGAGAAGGGACCCATTTCTCATTAACGTGACTAGTGGGGTGGGTTTCAGCTCCCTAAAGCTTTTTCAAGAGAATCGCTAAGAATAATGGCTCTTTGCTCAGTAAGAGCTCAGGAGGTAGTAGATCGCATTAAGTAATATACCAGAAATGATGTGTCAGCTGGCATTCCCGGAGGGTAGCAGATATGGAGTAAACAATTGAGAACGACTAGGACGGGGTGCACCTTTTCTAGATTGCCCCTACCGTTTGGGCATCAAGGGTGTCGAGGGCGTACCAGGCGATAAATCACTTAGGTTGCGCAGAGGACTTTCAGGTGTAGTAGAAGGTCTAGGAGTAGGAGAGACCGAGGTGGGGAACCCGAAAGATGGTAATTGTGCACGCCTTGATTTAACAACGTATTATCTTTATAAGCCATTTTCATAGAAGTTAAACCACAAACTTCTCCGCAATAAATGGCCATTATAACAATGAAACAAATGAATCATAAAAATATATAGCAGGATGGACCGAAAAAGCGTATATTTCATAAGGAAGGGTAGTCCTTCTCCTCACAACAGGTCACAAACCAGAGATTCGCACAACTTCCCGGACCCCACGCCGTAGGGTAGGCTGTGGATGTGGCCTCGGAAGAGCCTCCCGGAACTCCACGTCGGTTTACCCCTTGTACACCGCACGGAACCTACATAACTTCACGCCAGAGCCCGAGATTATACACCAAAGTGCAGGACAGCCTCCTCCACGGTTAACTCGAAGGTTCTGGTCCCCTACAATTGGCGGCCCAGTCATAGGCGAACAAAAAGACCGGTTTTTAGCCTGTGCCCTCATCTACGGGGAAGGAGTGTGAGGTGGACTGAAGACCTATGTGGAAAAAGGCACCAGAGTTCCCAAGGGCTTTGACGAAAAAAAAAAAGGAAGGATATCCCCTTTTTCAAGAGAGAAATTACGTACAAAGTGCTTAAAATGACGGACGTGAAATTTATAAAAAAAAAAAAAAAAAAAAAAAAAAAAAATTGTGATGGATGAGGATTGAAAGATATAGACAGTATGAAAAACGAGGGGATAGAAAAAAAGATTAAAAGGATTCATATGTGACAAATGCACATATTATTGCTGGGGCCGGAGGGACGCACGAAATCCTCCAAGTATTGGTTCCTGTCCCTATGCTATGTTCAAGGTTATTCGCCAAGAGTATAACACCGCAACAAGAATCAGTACCCCCTTGGGTTAGTTCCATATGAGAATAGCAATGCTTTCTGCAAAGGCATATGCAATTTGGTGAGACAGCTATACATTATCTCCGCAAAAGGCCAGTAATGCAGCTGCT
>JABUQX010038581.1:55000-72500 GCA_015478945.1 Trachelipus rathkii
ATTTTCACAATTACCTTTAAAGAAAGGATGACTTTAATACCAATATCTACAATTCACATCCCTTTGAAGACTTAAAATTTGTATTATTATTATTATTATTATTATTATTATTATTATTACGGCAGAATCCCGAGTTCATCAACTTATTGCAAATTATATTGTTTTTTTTTTTTAATAAAAACCATAGTAAATTATATCGGATAATTTTGCATATAATAACAATAATTTTTTTTCTTCTTTATTTCCATCTCCAACCCCAGATGAGGGGGTGAGGTGCGCAACATACACCGGAAACAATAGTTAAGTAGAAGGACATTACTTAAGTCATTAGGGCCGACACCCGAAGTTCAACTCCAACCTTATTCGAAGATCCCATTGTTCAATATGATACTTAACGGTAAATTTTTTAGTCGAGTCAATTTCTGCCAATAGATCAAATAGATAATTATCATATAATAATATAATAATAAGTATAATAATATATTAATAATACTATTAATATAAATAATTAATATAATAAGATAATTAATAAAATAATAATAATATATATTTTCATCTTTACTTTCTACTCCAATCAGCAGACTGGGGGGTGAGGTGAGCAACATACACCGAAAAAAGGATAGTTAAGAACATGACGTAAAGGAAAGCCCAAGCCCCCCTTCAATGTCGTTAAGTGCAACCCCGTCGCAGTCAAAAAATCCACCCAATGGGTTTCACAACACCGACAGACCCCTCACTGTGCTACTCTTGTCCATGTAAGGGTTATCCCCATTTCCAGACCACAACTATGCCTCATCATAAAACCCCCTGGTTAACTCCGATATGCACCTTTTTTTTCCGTCTCTGCAAAACTCACATTATTTTCCTTTCAGAAACTCCTTTACTTACTCCGATCCACACTTCTTTTCTTCGGTCTCCCGAGCCGGTCGATTCCCAGCATATACCATTAGACACCCGCTTAACAACCTGACTATCATCCTCCTTCTCAATAACCAAACTATCTTAATACACTCATTTACTCTCTCATTCACGCTTTCTTCACACCTCACAACTCCTAACACTGTTCATTCCTCAATATCATTCTTCTGCACAACATAACAGAACCCAAATGATATCCTCCATCCTGAACAGACCTAACCTTAGAATCTATACTTCTTAATTCCACAAAAAAGATCACTACTAACTATTCTAAAATTAGATTAACTATTATTTCATTATTTTTTTTTTATTAACATATTCTATTATATACTTTTAAATTCGATTTCGTGTTGTGACATCATCTATTTTTTATTCCTCTAACTATTCTATTTATATACTATTTAAATTCACATTTCCGTTTGTGATTTAAAAATTATTATTATTATTATTATTATTATGCACAAAAACCCTGATACATTAAATTACTAAATTTTGCTACAATGGTATTTGCAAGAACTTTGATTTGGACTCGTACTCGGCCTTAAAAACTGGCTTCGGTTACCACTACAGGCATCCAAGAAAATAAAAAATTTTGGCACTCAAGTAACTAATTTACAAGACTCTGGGATGTCTGGCGATAAAGATGGATGCCTTGTTTCTCTTTCAGGAGTTCCTAGGAATAGAGTGGAGATGAAAATGAAGAGCATATGTGTATTAATTTCTACACATATAAAGCATATTTAATTATTTCACATTTTATTTCTATCTAAGGGCACAAACATTACTGCTTCACACACAAATGGAATAAAGATTCAAGTTCACACACAAATGGAATAAAGATTCAAGTATCTCCCACCACATATTTAACCTTTGAGTTATTCAACCTCACATAATGACCAACATGAAAATAGGGATTTTTTAAAAAAGGGGACTCTGCAGCATTGGCTTAGACCATCTAGCTTGAAAGCCAAATTAGCAAGTAATGAATTGGCAATGAATCTCAGAGCAGTAAAGTCTTAGTGTATGCTAGTATTGGATGAAATTGTTAGATTTGAAATCCACACAAAGAGAAAGATGAAGTATTTCTTAAGATTGTTAGACAAAAGCACAAAATTAAGTTCCACCATCTATATAGAATCTCACAACTTTTTATACGAAAAACCAGGTAATGCGGACAAATTATTATCAGATAATGATGTTCAAAATGTTTTCAATTGATACATCTCAGATTCGAGATTCAGAGGATCAACTTGTACCACTTCCTCAATAGCCAAAGGCTCATCATTTACTTCCTCCTCAACATCCAAAAGCTCATCTTTTACTTCAACACGAACACCCAAAAACTCATCTTCTATTTCAACATGAACACCCAAAGGTTCATCATCTTCAACATCACAGTATAAAGCCTATCTTCTTATATCGATTCAAAGGTATCTTGAGGCAAGGTAAAGTCTTCTTCATTATTTGGGAAGGGCAGTTTATCTGATTCATCCTATTGCAATAATGAAATTTACATTTACATTAAAAAAATAGCGTTCCATGAGAATATACATTAACGTACTTCAAACACCAAATTAAGTACCCTTAAGCGCACATAATAATAATAATAATAATAATAATAATAATAATAATAATAATAATAATAATAATAATAAAGTTTCAAAAGAAAGATGTTTGGAATTATATAAGGAGGAAGGTTATGGTTGTGAGTAGATGGTAAGCAACTGAACAAGTTGTCAGAGTTTAAATATATATATATGTTGGATGAAGGGAACGGATATGCAGTGTGATGGAAATTGTGAATGGTAGGAAGTGGCTGGTGCAATTCATCTTTGTGGATGTAAACTTATTGTAGGACTAAGTTCTGGAGTAGCGCTAGAGTGTTTTTGCATGAAGGGTATGTTGTTACCTGTTTTTAATGTATAGGTAAGTGAAAATTGGCCTCGAGGTGAATTAGGCGGATAGTGGCGGATATTCCTGGCACTATCCGGTTATCCGGCCTATCGGCCAAGTTTTTGCCTATCCGGATCTCCGGCCGGACTAATCCATTGTACTATTCCGCGGGCGATAACCGATAATTACCTTCCCTAGTAGGCATCTTCCTCGTAGGAAAAAATTCAAATAAGTTTGAAAAATTATATATACCTATATAATAATACTATAATATAATATATATATACTAGATATATTTAATAATATATAATATAATAACTATACTATATATATAATTTATATATATATATATATATAGTTATATATATTTAGTATATAAGTATATATATAACTTTTTTGGAATGTTCGATGTTGGGTCCATGTTAAGGAACCAGCCGAGGGCGCCCGGCCCCGCCCCGGGAACCCCCGCCATGTTTTTAAGCGACCCGCCCGGCAAAACGGAAAACGGGGTTTATTACGCTGGGTTACTGTAAATTTACACTAAATACTAGAGGGGTTAAATCAACAAAATAAAAAAATATATTTTAATTCATATCATTTGTATGATAATTGGATATGAAATATATAAACATACCTTAATATAATCAATTTTTTTTTGGTATTTAATATGATTTCAATTTAAAATTGAGGCCAAATAAAAAGAATTTTTTTCCGAGTTTTTAACATAAAAAGTATTCGAAATTTGATATATCAAAACGAATTCGAAAAAGGAAATAAATATAATTCTTAAAATATTAAAGCACTGTAAATATACTTTATTTAAAGTAATATCTTCAAGAAATTCAATATTTCTCAAAAATTATTTATTTTACTTGATTAAATTTATATATATAACTACTATATATATATATATTATGTAGATTACCTAGTACGTATATATAATAGATATATATATAATATACTATAAATATATAGTATATATATATATATATATAATTATATTATATATATAATATCTTATAATATATATAGTATATATACCTATGCCTAGTATTTATATATATATAGTATTATAATAATATATATTTATATTATACTCACTATTATTACTTAATATATATACTATATAATATATAATATTATATTATATATATATATATATAATATATATAGTATAGATATAATAATTATATATATACTCTATATATTATATATAATATAATATATATATATATATATATATATATATATAAGATTGTTTAACATTGTCACCCATCACATCGTTTAAAATTTTTAAGAAGCCGTTACAGATAATAAAAGCAGTGTAGCCATCCACTATTCCATGATGGAATGCGAACATTATGTTGCTTGTAAAGGTGCCTTCTTCCTTTCCAGTTCCATCGTTGGCAAAATAATTAGCACGCCAAAGAGGTCCTGTGGCCGAATCAAAACTTGTTTGCGTCTCATTGCTAAACACACGAAAAAAGTACTTAAGATTGAGTTAGGTTATTTACAGAGAACGCGAAATGCAAACTGAAAGTTAAGAAAATATTTTTGCAGTAAAAAAAAAAATTACTTGGTTGGAATATATATAAATTAATATGAGTGAAGAGGGGATGGACGACAAATCCTTATTTAATTCGGTGTTTTAATTCAAAAATGTAGAGAGAGACTCAAGAATCTTTCTGTCAAGTTGATCATTGGCAGTGGAATAGGGAACTAAAATTTGTTTGTGCAATAGGGTGATTATTCTTTTGAAAGGCATGATTTGCGTATGGAGCAGTTTTCTGGTGTTGGAAGTAAATCAGTTCCTAAAGAACTCTCTCAGGTGTTTCGAGTATCCTCATCGTAAAGAGTTGGAGGGCCTGTTTGCACCCTCGGACGTGCAGTGCCGCACACTAACAAAGTATACTAATAAGGACCTCTATATTGTAGAGGAAGAGAATCTTTCTTGGCGGAAAAAAATTTGAAATACTGTGGTTAGGTGAGAATGAAATAAAAGCGAGGAAACAGGAAAAGCATTGGGATAGAGTGTGATGAGAAGTTTTCCACAAGTTTTTAACGGTGCTGAGGACGAAGAACGGGAATTTTTTAGATAGATACGGAGATTGTTTAGGCGACGTGGGACTTAGAAATTTAGGGCGAACTGGACTGTTATAAGAAGGCTGAGTTTACACGCAGGTTTTGTATAGTGTTTGTGAGGTAAAAGATTGCCAAAAAGCAAAATAGGAACAGGTATTGTATTTAAGGTGGAAAGACCACCATGAGAGAGGCATAATTAAGAGCCAGGAATTTGCATTGTAGTGAGACGTTGTTATTTGGCGGGGAGAAAAAGAAACTTTTTTCTACTACATTAGGTCTATAATTTGTTTTAGTTTTCCTTGCTCCAAAATACAAATCTGTCTTCACTACACTGCAAAATTTTCCGGCCTTTAACTTATGCCTCCTCAAGGTGGTCTTCACTTGAATACAATACCTGTCCTTTTGCTTCTTTTGCAATCTCTTTTCTCACAAACTATTTACAACTTAGTAATAACAAAGCCATCCACCCTAATCTCAGCCATTTCAAGTCCCAGCCGTCCCTAAACAACTTATCTATAAAAAGTTCGTTCTTCGGTCCTAGCACCGCAAAACTTTGTGAAAACCCCAATCACACTCTATCCAATGCTTTTGTCCTTTTCCTCGCTTATTTTCATTCCTTTAATAACCACAGTATTCTCAAATTTTTTCCGCCAAGGAAGATCTCTTCCTCTTACATATGAGGTCCCATTAGTTATATTTGCATAAGTGTGAGGACTGCAGCGTCCGTTACGTGGGCCAAACAGGCCTACCTTTATCTTGAGATCGAAACACGGGAGTTCTTAGAGAACTGATTTCCTACACAACCCAGAAAATCTCCTCATACGCAATCATGCCTTTCAAATTAATCACCCTATTGCACAAAAAAATTTTTAGTTCCTATCCCTGCCAGATGATGAATCTTGACAGAAAGATTCTTGAGTCTCTCTACATTGTTTGAATTAAAACCCGATTAATAAAATTTATAAAAATAATAGTCAAAGCAGATTAAGGTTATATATATTAATTCCAACCAAGTAACTTTTTTTTCTTCACTGTAAATAAAATTTTCTTGACTTTCAGTTTGCATTTCGCCTTCTCTGTAAATGAAATCTAACTCAATCTTAGGTACTTTTTTTCGGTGTTGTATTTATTTATTTTAAATTTATGTGTTCATTCTTTGTATTACAGTTTTTATATTAGTTCATTTTATTTCTATTTTGTGTTAAAATTATATAATCTTTATTCAATTGCCGTGCTGATGATGGGTAACGTTATATACCCGAAACGTCATTATAATAAATGTTGCCAAAAGTTCGGCTTCATCTTCTATTTCATCTTTATATATATATAATATATATAATATATAATATATATACTCTATATATATAATATATATTATATATATACCTATTTATACTTACTATATTGTGTTTGTGTCACCTACTATATCTATAATATAGTATATTTAATGATATATATATTGATATATATATATTTTTATATATGTATTGTATATATATAGTACTAACTTATACTACTATATGTATTATATAGTATAACTATTTATATAGTATATATATACTACTGTTATATATATATATACTATATATATACTATAGCCTCATCATATATACCATTAATGATAGGTACATAGTAACTACCTATATATTATATAGCTAATACAATCTTATTTTCCTAAGAAAATCAATTTAATTTTTCTTAAAAATTTTCTTTCGAAAATATTTATTTACATTTAAATTAAGTTGAATTTGGATTCTTGTTTTTCTTAAAATATATTATAAAATTGAAAATTATATTTAATTTTCATCCTAAGATTTAAGACTTTCAGTGTTTTTGACTTTCATTTCTAATTTTAGCTAGCCCCGGCCAGGCCAAATTGAGCAGCCCCGGCCCCGGCAAAATTTCCGCCCGGTCGGTCGCTAGTAGCCATGTTTATACGTTATTTTATTCAAGTCCATCTTTCTGTTGACTGTGACAAATAAAAAAACAATTTATCTGAAATTTGGTTCTGTTTGGTTTCATAAATTATGGTAAGAAGGATTTATTTATCCACCAACATAACCCACTATGATTCCTTAACTCCATGCTAAAAATAGTGATATTGTAATAATCAAATTAATCACGCTATAAATAGAGATGTTTAATGCATATTTTGACCACCATAATTTTTATTTCTCACGTTTAAGTATTGTAATTACTGAAAATAGTAAGTTACCATGCCTAATTTTAAACGTGTCTTTCAGCATCTGTACATTATTTACAGTATCCCATTATACGCACAATCTCCTCAAACCTTCAAACATCAAAAAGAAACAGATATTTTATTTCTCCACCCTGTTACCGCGCCTTTCAGGTGATTAAAATACTAAACAATCACGAGGCAGATTGTTCATGGGCACTATAAACTTGATATAATTGCATGTCGTCAATAAATATACGTCTGCTATTAAGAAAAACTGCCGTGCTAGGATTTTTTGCGTCGTGAAAACGCTTTTATGCCATCGAGAGATGAGAACTAAATTTATCGTTACTTAATCTCGCCCGGTTAATAGGAACTCAATCTCTTTATCATATTGATAAATTTACATTCAGAATAAAAGAAACTCTTTAAAACTGATCCTTTGAAGAAGAAGGAAAAAACAAAACAAAAAAAAAAACGATTTTTTCGGTGTTGCTATCAAACGTACAAAGATCGCCAACGTGTAAAAATTTGTGGAATATAAATTTGGCATTCCTGAACTACCAATTTTTTTTGGTAGTCCTCTAAATGCGGAATGATATAGGCATCCGCTTACTGCAATTCCACAACATTTTTCAAATTATCGCAGCAATTACGCAATTTTTTTGGTATTCCGCAATTGCGGAATGCGGACTTAAATTGAACCGTCCACTGCTAAGATATATATATATTATATATATATATATATATATATATATATATAATATATTATATATATAATACTATATATATTATATATATATATATTATATCTATAATATATATATATATATATATTATATATATAATGATAGGTCATCCTCCAGATTAGATGTCCCGATGGTATGTAAAATAAATATGATAGCTTACGTAAAAACCTCGAATACAATTCTTTGAAAATCAGTGCAAACATTGTAATTGGAGGAAAATGCAAAAGAAATAAAATAAGTGAGATAAAAGTATAATAATAATAATGGAAGAAGAAATAAAATAAAGTGAGATAAAAAAAGTAATAATAATATAATTCTCTCATAATAATAAATTTTCGCGTTCCAAAGTAATGAGTCCCCCAATATTTTCTTTCAATGTTAAGGCAACATACGCCGCACGCGCGCGCGCACACACACCCACCACACCACACCACACAACACACACACACACACACACCACTCTATGATAGATAGATGTTCTAGAGAAATTAATTTTTTTTGATACCTGGCCTGACCTAACCTAAACTATATGCAATTGTAATTTTTTAATTTTAATTAACTTTAATTTTTTAATTTTTTTTAATTTCTTTATTATCTTGCCATTATTTTTAGTTTTCCCTAAAGTATTGAAAAGATATTAGGAAAACGTTTATTTTTTATGGGTATTCATTGTTTAAATTCAGTTTTGAACATAATACATAACTAATTATTATTACAAAAATATAAACAACCGATTATAATATTTTTTTGAGTTATTTATTAAAATTAATAACTTGTTAATTTTTTTTTTTTTAGTTCTTGCATTACAATGTAAAAGCTGAATTCAAAAATATATTAAGTTTTTATGTAGATATAGTGTTGTTTTTTTTTAGTATACAGGATGGCAGCTAATCTGGAGACTTGGCCAATATATGATATATATATAGTATATATATATATGATACATTATATATATATTATATATATATATATTATTATGATATATATATATATATATATATAATAATATAATATATTATACTATATATATAATATATATATATTATATATATATATCCGGTATAGCGTCAGGCGGGGTGCATTGCCACTTTAAAGGTTATAACTTCGTCTCCCCACTTTCCACTAATACACTTTTTGTTTTTTTTTCCTGAAAAATCAAGGCCCTATAGTAGTAGGTCAGTAATCATTAAGCACACAAAAAAATATAATGTAGTTCTAATAATCATAGTTTTATAAAGTTTAAATTTTAAAGATCATGTTAGACCAGTTTGAAGGGGTAAATCGGACCACCATTGTGGGGTGAATTGGGCCATCTTTTAAATTCCTCTTTTATGTAATAATTCAATTTTTATATTTTAATTTTACTTAATATAGAAATTGTTTATTATATTAAAATTTAGTAAATAGATAATCTAAAATTTTAAATAATGTAATAATAAGAATAAAATGTGGTCCGATTCACCCCTCTCCGTGGACAAATTTTGAGACTTTTTTTGACTCATATCTTCCATATAAAAATTTCATTTTTTATTATTAAATTTTTACTGTAATATAAGAATGTTCTTTAATTATGATTTAATTAGCTATTACTGTAAATGACGTCAATAATAATACATACAGTAAAATAAGAATAACAATGGTGGCCAATTCACCCCATCATCAACTTTTTATTGGGGAGATGAATCAGGCCAAGTTAGGCCAGCAGTTTAACCACTATGCACTGTTTGGAACAAAAATTTAAGTTTGAGTTAAAGCATCAGACATACTCAGCTGTATACACTGAAAAAATATATAATTAAAATCTGTCCATAACTTTTCATTTTATAACAAAGTTTAAAAAAAATCGCATTTTTCAAATGTGAAATTCTATTTTAAGGACATTTTTATCATGCTATTTTTATTTTTAAAATATAACAAAATATCTCCAGAATTAAAGATAATCTAAATAAACCTTGTAGTACGCCAATAAGAGCAATAATATTTTTTTTTTATTTAGTCACCCCGCCCGGCGCTATATAACAGACTGCCGGATATCCGGTATCCGGCTATCCGGCTAATTCACTATCCGATATCCGGCCGGATATCCGGTTAACTTCCAGCCGGATATCCGGTATCCGGCTAATTCACTATCCGGCCCATCCCTACCTGGAATAATACCAAGATATATAGATCTAATGCACAATGTATTCAGATGAACAATCTTAGGGGCGGGTTAGGTGTGAGAAGAATTGATGAAATGAGGAATGAACGAATTAAGGAGTTGTGTGGTGTGAAGAAAGGCGTAAATGAGAGAATAAACTTGAGTGTATTAAGATGGTTTGGTCTTATGGAAAGGATGGGTGATAGTCAGTTGGCAAGTTGATGTATAGTTGGAGAGTGTGCTGGGAATCGATAGGCTGAAAGACCGGAGAAAAAGTTGATTGAGTCAGTAAAGGAATGCCTGAAGGAGAGGGATGAGAGTTTGGCAGAGGTGAGAAGGGATGAACCCCACATTGACGAGATACCACAGTGAGGGTCCGTCGTAGTCTCGTGAAACCCTAGGGTGGATTTTTCTGACTGCGACAAGTTCTCACTTAAGGGAATAAAGGAGACGGTAAGTGGGGGTTTCTTTTCGACTTACGTCATGTTCTTCTACTACTTTCTGTTTCCAGTGTATGTTACGCACCTTGAGAAAGGTGGTGGATGATGATGATAATTTTTTTTTAGTTGATGTACAGGGACCACCACAGCACACTGGAAATGCGGCTATACTGTCTCAGTTAACTAACAACATTGGAAGTCCCTAACAAAACGATATAAAAATTGTGCTGAGAGGGTTAAATCTTATAGAGGATGTTTAATTCAGAAAGGAAGACCAAAATGCTGCAACTTCGAAAGTGAGATGATTCAGAGATGATGCGTGCAAGACGATGCTGGACAGGAACAGTATGCAAACCAGAGAAGAACGTGCATCTGAGGGCCGAGAGAGCATCGCAACCCACAAACAAACATTTGAGTGAAAGGTGGGAACTTGTGCAGCAAAACGGGCAAGATGGAGGACCATCTCACGTCATTAGAAAACCATGGGTGAAATTGGTATGTCATATCCGTAATCTAGCAAAGACCACCTCCAAGAGGCGATTTCTATTGTATGAAGATGACCAGCGGCCAATGAGGGGCTTGACGGTACTTAACTTGGTGTCACGATTATCCTCCGCCCAGCATTCCTGCCAGCAGGAAAGGAAACGGCGACGATTGGTAACATAAAAATCAGAAGCAGGAAGGTACCCCTTGTCATAAGTCGGGAGAAAAAAATGTACTGTTTATTTTGTAATACGTTGGTCGCTGCATGTTTAGCTTCCCTGTCGGCTCGCTCTTTCCCCGGAACACCCATATGGGAAGGGACCCAACAGAATGCAATGTTTTCTCTGCACATGCAAATCTGGATGATAGAGATCAATTTGTTTCTCGAAGATCGGTCAAGCAACGCCTGAATGGTGCTTCTGGAATCCGAGAATATGGTGTAATTACCCACTGATGTGAAGTTGCGTATCTTGTGTACTGCAAGAAACACAGCAACAAGTTCGGCAGAGAATACTGACGAGTAAGGTGGCAGAGTGTGAGATAAGGTGAAGTAGGGAAAAACAACCGAAGCTCCTACTCCTTCCTCATTTTTGGAGCTGTCAGTGTAGACAGCGATCGAGTCTGTGTGAACTTCCATATGGGACAGAAAAAAGTCCCTCAACGTCGCCAGGTGTGCATCAGCTTTTGGTAAAGATGGTATCTCGATTCCCGATGCAGACAATGGGGGTGGATAAACCCATATTGCATAGGAAGTATTGAATGTTTACTGCATGACAGTTCGTTGATAGGTCGAGGAAACTGTATATGGAAATCACAATCTCGCAAACAGCCAGTAAGAAGGATTGTGGGTAATAATAATAATAATAATAATAATAATAATAATAACAATAATAATAATAATAATTATAATTATAATAATAACGAATCAAAAAATAGCAGGAATGATTCCATTCCTTTTTCCCAAAAAACCATAAGGTGCATCAAATTACATACGAATTAAAAAAAAATTAAAAGGGGTATCAAAGCTGGGCTAGAGAAAGGGGCCCAAAAAAATTTTTTTTTGGGGTGGAGGAGGGGCTTAATTCTTTTCTAGCAAAGCCAGAGCCAAATGTTTTAAAATCATGAAGCCGGACCCTGGAAATTTTAAAGTTTGTAGTTGGGGCAGGCAAAAAAAAAATTCACCGCTCCGCAGCCCTGTATCAAAGTACATATGGATTAAAAGAAAATCAAGAGGCATATCGAAGTAAATATGGATTTCAGTGAATAATTTTTATAAGTGATTAAGGTCTTAAGATTCAGTGATGACTTAACAACCTTTTACTTCACTAATTACAAGGAGATAAGATGAAAAATCTCAGGGTAACATGGAAGTATAGAGCACATTTTTGGACTTTGTACCTAAATATTAAATATTTCTGTAAATATTGGGGGGGGACTTCGATCCACTAAAAACCTCAAGTCTAAATACTTATGTCCACATTTATCAAGACTGTAAAAAAAAAATATATAAACCAATTTACTTTTACTCACTAACTAATAAACAACTTGCTTTAAGGAAATCTATAAATGAATAGTATTTGTTTTATATATATAGTATATATTATATATATTATATACTATATATATATATATATTATAATATATTATTATAATATATATATAATATATAATATATTATATATATATATATATATATATATATATATATATATATATAATGAGGTTGACTCGCCGACTCTCATGCGGAGGCTGGTTCAATCCTACGCGTTAGCAGCTGGGTTTATTCTCCAGGGGGCAAGAATTAAAAACTCGGCTGCGAACACGTAGGTGGAGCTGGTTTGGGATAGCCGCCCTAAAGTTCAATTTCTTGTAGTCCCTCTGAGAAGGGGATAAAGCACGTTAAAAGGAAGTTTATATATATACCGTATAGGTATATAATATATATATATATATAAGTATATATATAATTAATATATATATTATATATAATATATATATATATATATATATATATATATATATATATATATATATATATATAATATATTATTATATATATAAATATATATAATATTTATATTTATATTATATATATATATATATATATATATATATATATATATATTCACCATTTGTTTGTTTTCATTTTGTTTTTATTTATGTGATGGTAGATTTGACCAGGCGTAGGATTTCTACTGACTTTACCAACATCCGTGCCTTACACTTTAACTCTGAATCCATGGAATATCACCTCTCTAACAGTAACCCTAACCTTTTGCTCTTGTCTGAGACCCAGATAGCTAAGAATTCATCCCCTAATTCGTTTATTAATATATTCAACTATATCTTATTTCATAATTTCCATCTGAAGGATGGATGGAGTATGTGCCTATGTAAAAATTAATACTCCTGTAACACGTCTCGAAAATCTCGAATCTCCCAACATCGATGTTCGATGGCTTAAAATCTTTCTTCCTTCTGCTACAATAATCTTGTGCTTCTGCTAATGTTCTCCTAACAGAACAGATTTTCACGTTTTTCTTAAATATCTTATTACTTCTCACAAGACTTATTTCTATTCATCCAAATAATGAGATCTTCTATTTAGGGGATTTCAATGTACACAATACTGAATGGTTGGGGTCCTCTCATATTGATTCAGGTGAGGAGAAGGCCGAATCATTCAGCATTCTTAACGATCTAGAGCAATTAATTAAGGGACATACACACACACTCCGGATCGTCCCAACCAATTCTTGAACACACTTGACCTATGTTTCACCACTAGTTCTTCTCTTTATAAATACACTACCTTCGCTCCTATTGGTAAATATGACCACAACCTTATATCTCTTAATTTTAATACTTTATCTCCAACAGTTCCATCCTGCACAATGCGTACTTGCTGGCACTTTAATCGGGCCGATTGGGAGGGCTTTGCGTCAATTCTACGCTAACTAAAACGAGTGACTGCTTTAACTCTGAAGATGCAGCTTCTACCGATACGGTGGGAGCTGTAATCGTTGATGGGATGAGCAGATTCATTCTTTCTTCGACTAAATCTTTCTTTCCTCAAAATCCATGGCTCGATCTGCTAGTTCTTGGACCATTCAGGAAAAATTCTCGTTCACCTATCGCTCTCGCTAATTTTCATTCAGCTCATAATCGTTGCAGAATACTCTTCAATGAGCAAAATGAACTTTCATAAAACGAAAGTGCGCTGACCTCCTTGGTTATCCTACTGACTAATTTTTCTGGCCTCTTGCTAAAAACATCTCTAACAACTGCCATAAATCTGCCTTTCCAATTCTTATTCGCTATGATGGTTCTGTTGCTAATATTCCAACTGAAAAGGCCAATCAGCCTCCTGTTTTCCACTAACTCAACACTGGACGACTTTGGCAATCCTCTACATCCTCCTTCTCCTCTCAGGTGTCCTATGCCATTGCCTGTGATTACATTTGATTGGGTCCATAGGCTTCTGAAATCTACGAGCGTTAGGAAGGCGGGCGGCCGGGTGACATTATTCCCAGGGTTTTGAGGTTGTGTCTTCCTTGCTGGCACCGCCCTCGCTCGAATCTATTCTATATCCTTCAATACTAGCACTTTCCCCTCCGTGTTGGAAGCGGGCAGATCTCCACTCTTTTCCGAAGATAGGTAGCAGCTCTGATCCTTCTAACTATCGCCCTATAGCTCCCACTAGTATTCTTTCTAAGATCTTTGGAACCCTTCTCAACTCTCATTTCTTAGATCATCTGGATTCTCATTCCCTTCTTTCCGATCACCAGTATGGCTTTCAACGCTCAAGTCGCCTACTGGTGATATACTTTTCTATCTAACCGATTTATGGAATTCAGACCTTAGGAACTACGGGGAGACTCGCGTGGTGGCGCTTGACATATCTAAAGCATTTGATCTGGTATGGCACGCATCACTACTTACCAAGCTCCCCTCCTTTGAGTTTCCTCCTCCTCTCTGCTTACTTTAAAATTTCTCAGTATCTCCTTCCCTGTCAATAGTGGTATTCCACAGGGTTCTGTCTTATCTCCTACTTTGTTCCTGCTTTTCTTTAATGATCTCAGCTGCACATCTAACTCTATCTACTCAAATGCCTATGACTCGACCGTTCATTCTTTAACTCATTTAAATCTGCTCCCTCATTTACCTCTAGAATTTCCTCGCGTCTTAATCTTTCCAATTTTAATTTCGCTGACTTGGATAGAATTTACTGGTGGGGTCGTCTAAACCTAGTGAAATTTAATTCTTTAAAACCATAACTTCTACAAATCTCCCTCTCTAAGACACCTTCTAACTTTCCTATCTCTTTCAATGGTTCTCTCGTCTTTCCTGTTGTCAATATAAATATATTTAGTCTTAATATAAAGAAAAAAAATGTCTTGGAAACCTCACATCACAATGGTTGCTAGGGCGGCCTCAAAGAAGTTGGGAATTCTGCTTAGATTGAGAGACTTTTTTTCCTCTTCTCAGTTACTCCACCTATAAAGGATCTCATCCGCCCTCGTATGGAATACTGCTCTCATATCTGGGAGGGCTCTGGTTTCACTCGGCTTCTGGATAGGCCAAAAGGCTTATAAACTGTTCTGTACTTTCCAATTGTCTTGACCCTCTATAGGTACCGCAGCGCCAAATGCTCGGGGAAACTGATCTCTCACTTAACACAAGAGGAGCTTTGTCTGCACATGAGTTTTGTGTTCACATTAATAACTCCAGGCTTGTTCGCTGCGGTGATTCCTTCATTCCAATCACCCCTGCTCAGTGGAATTCTCTTCCATCTTCTGTGTTTCCTGTTGGATTTAATCTCCCTTTCTATAAGGCTTGCGTCTATGCTCATCTGCGAAATTTCCGTTAGATGACGACACTTTTTAAGTGTTTAACACCCCCTCTTGAATAGGGCTCTGCCAGTGAGTGGTGGTGACAACTGTGTATATATTATATATATATATTATATTATATATATATATATATATATATTATAATATATATATATATATATATATATATTATAATATATTATATTATATATATATATATAGTATATATATAGTTATAATATATATAATAATAATATATATATATATATATATATATAATATATATATATAAAATAATAATTAAAGGTAGTACTTACTAATGCTTGAAGATCATAATAAGTCTCGAGTTTCTTCCATATCTCCTTGGCATAAAGTTCACAATTTAGTGATGAAGTAAACTTGTCATGAATAGCTATCATTTGAAAGTGCTTATTAATCCCTAAGAAAATCATCACATTATTATTATTATTATAAAATGTAGAAATAGAAAATTTGAGCAGCAATGCTGTGTAAACAATTCCGATAAGGTAAATGGGGTAAAAGGTTGTAGATTTGATAAGAGCTCAATTCAAAGTAAAGTTGATATTATAAAAGAAAATTATGGTAATTAAGAGTACTTATGCCAGTGTTTTTCTTTAAATTGCCCAAATGAACACAACATATATGCGTTAATTGTAATAATATAAACTATAAATGCAGATTGGCATTTTCCTCAATCTTTCGAGTATTTGGAAAATGAGAAAACTTAAGATTCCTTTCATCATTACTTAGCATCTTTTTAGGTTTTTACTTCAACACATTTCCAAACGTTCCCATTTCATTAACTTTTTGAATTTCAAATATTACATAATTCTAAGGTTTCGTTTTACATAAATTCATAAGTCTACTTGCGATTTTTCTCTGTCTCTTTACTAACTACCTACCTATTGTACCCCTCTCTATAATTAAAATTTTCAAAGTCTGAAAGATACCTTCTTCTCCTTTTCCCATGGTAGATATCTTAGCCTCCACCTTCGTCTCTAATTTCTATCTACCACTTTTTATTCTTTAAGACATTTAATTAATATCTATGTAAAAAAAATCCCACATATTTACTTAATCTAATAATAACTTCATTATTTTACACTCTTCACTTTTTGTAACCATTTATCTCTTAGCTCAATATTTATCACATCTATTCTTTCATCCCATGACAATCTGACATAACCTTAGGGAACATTTCAATTATACTCTGCAAATTTTATTGAAATCTTATAATCACCAAAAGGTTTTAAAAATAAGATTTGAAATATAAAATTTATAAAATTTTCTCATTTCTAGACTCCATTGAGGAAAAAAAACTTTTTCATACTAGACCACAATGGAAGATATAATAATAATAATAATAATAATAATAATAATAATAATAATAATAATAATAATAATAATAATAATAATAATAATAATAATAATAATAATAATAATAATTATAATAATAATAATAATTATAATTATAATTATAATTTATAATAATAATAATAATAATAATAATAATAATAATAATAATAATAATAATAATAATAATCTATTCAGAAAAGTAGTTAATTTGTGGAGTGGTTTTGCCTCAGGAAGTTATTAGATAATAGTTCATTTCATCTTTTAAAAATAGGTTGGATAGCTAAGTGAATGATTCTGGTAGTACCTAAATGTATGTATTCTTATTTCATTTTATATTTGTTTTGGTGGGGACATTGCCTCAATACATAGTTTAGGTACTTTAAAGAAAGTGCATGCTGAACTTTGTT
>JABUQX010038581.1:77500-103130 GCA_015478945.1 Trachelipus rathkii
TCAAAATCGAAGATGACGACGATCTGTTCAAAACATTGTTACAAAATATACACAGTGAAAGATTGGAACAAGGTGTATACAAAACTGTAATATAAATGGTGGTGATTGTGAATGATGCAACTATGAAAGGAACTTATACTTAAATGTATGTTGGAGTCACTCCTGATCTCAGATTGTTGCTTTTAGGAAGGAGTTAACAACAGCCAGGAACAATATAACCAGCCCGTAAGATGATGACTGTGAAGCTGAAAAGGTGATATTCTGAAAAGGATATATCTGCAGTCTGGAAGATAATATTCTGGGAAGATATGCCCACAGCCCAAAAGGTGATATTCTGAAATGGCATGTCCACCCACAGCCCAGAACCTGGAATCATAATGTAAACACATTATATTCCATGCTCCGGATAAAACAAAAGTAATAAATACGAAATAAATAAATAAAGAAATGAGTAAATAAAAAAATAAATTCGGAAATGGAAATAAAGGTTTTATCCTTGCGGAGATATGCTCCTCAAAGAAGGGTCCTGAGAGGCAAGAAGGTATTATTCCTCTTCTGACTTCTGGATATACTGAGTCTGTGAGGGAAGATAGTATTAGTCCTCATTGCTAATGAGAAAGGAACTTTTAAAGATGACATAGTGATAAAACACAGCTATAGATGTTTAGGTTCGTCTTCCACTGGGGAACTATTAAAGATGACAGTAGTGACAAAACACGGCTATAGATGTTTCTTAAGTTCGTCTTCCACTGGGGAGGTTGGGAAGCCAATAGAATCAATAGCACAAAACAAATATATAAATAACCTGCAAAGTATTATTACTATTTTGCCTAAAGAAAATTATAATAATTAATACAGGGAGAGAAGCACAATGGTTAAAGCATATTTATGTATTTACACATGGTCAAAGAAGTTTGACACCACCACATCGCCTTTTGAAAGAAAACCTCTACCTACTTTCCCAACTCAAGACTGTTCCTAGTAACACCATTAATGGAAGTATTAGTTCTGCATTGGGAACAATTTCATCCATTGTGAGAAAAAATAGTAATAGTACATCTGTGCATGGTAATATTCATACTCCAATAGTAAGTAAAAAAGATGAGGAAGTAATGTTAAAAGGGTTTGCATGGTGCTGAATTAACAATCATGAAACAATGTCTCTCTCTCTCAACAGAAACAGTAAGTATATTAGCTGTACTTGTAAAGAATTCCCAAAAGCCAAAAATAGTAGCACCAGGTAGGTTTAATTATGAGCTGGAGAAAGACTTGGGTAAGTTTTTAATTCATTTTGAGCAATTTTGTGACCATCAATACCAGAGATCACAGGAGCAGTGGTTTAAGTTATTAGAACGTTATTTAGATGGCAGCTTCTTGAAGTTATATAATGTAGTTACAAAAAGTGTAGATTCATACTTGGAAGTGAAAAATACCTTACTTAAATGGTTTGAGCATGAAGAAAGGAAAAATAAACATAGATTGCATAACTATATGGTTGCATGTAAGCTCCCAAATGGAGGGATTAACATGCTTGTACTTTGTTTAGACTTTAGAGCAACTTGCTTGTAAGGCATATTCTGGTGTGGATAAGCATGAACAAGATTCCCTCAAAACTGTTTTCCCAGCAAATTTACCAAAGTGTGCAAACCAAAATATGAGTATTTAATTCAAGCTGAAGTGATCACTGGTAAGAAAGTACCTTGGGACAGATTAGTAAATTTAGCTGATTGCTATGACAAGAATCATAACCATAGCAAAGATGTGGAAACCCCCATAACTAACAGAAATGTCACCCATAATCTAGAAACTAGATCAAATCCTTCCAAGGATATTGATGTTATTCAAATAGATACTGAAGTGTTAAAATGCCTACTTGGGCTGAAAAAATTTACAAAAAATCTGAGGGAATAAAGCTAAATAAAAAATTTGCTAGCAAGACTTTTACTGGTTCTGGGAAGTCTCAAATGATCCTTGATCGTCAATATTGTGGCATGAGGGAACATAACATGAATGAATGTCATAAATACCTTAGAATGTTCCTATTGCAAAATCAACGGGCATATTCAGTCAGAATATAGAGCTTCCCAATACCCAAGAGCACCAATTACTAGTAAAAATAAACTCAGTTGTCCATTCTGTAAAGAACACCACATTGCAAACCAATAAAATAAAACTTCATTGATACAGAATACTAAAGTTAATGACATAGCCAGTACCTTTACAAGCTCCCACAATAACACAATAGCAACATAAGAAGTTATCCCTAAAAGAAAATTTATAGATAAATATGAATTATGTGACAGTGTTTTAGGGAGACTGTAAACTAACTCCCTCCACAGTACTGAGCCACACTGTGGGGATGATGGACTTACTTGACAGTACAGCTCATACTGACCATACATTTAAAAATCAAAATATATCACTACCTGAAAAATCAGAACCTTTTGAATCTCTAGAAATAGAGAATATAAATCTGTACCAGGCAGATGCTGACCTTCCACTTATCGCTGTAGCTTTAGGGATGGATCATTCTACATTTATGATTGTATGATAAACACCAGAGTTGGTTTAGGTTTTATTACTTCAGTGGTTTTATCAAACAGATCTGGTTTAACACTAGTACCATTCACTGTAGTCAAAGTCATCAGTAGATTCAATAAGTCATAAAATGAAAATTGACCACTATATAGAGAACAAAGTCTTTTTTGAATTTGGATTTGAGACAAAGAAAATCCAATTTTTTGTGGTACCCATGGAACATTGTGATGGGGGCTGCGTCATTAAAACAATAACATGCTGCCTGATCTAACTAATAGAGAAATGATTCATCAAGCCTCTAATAATTTTACTATCACAGCCAGAGATATTAGCTGTGACATATCATTTTTTTAATTGTATAACCACTGACTCAGTAAAAATGTCTCCAAATCAATGTAAGTTGATTCCCATTAATGTTCCTTACAATTTGGCTTCAACAGTAACTTGGTTTTTGAGTTTACTGGAATAGTATATCCTGTCATTGAATTTGTTTCAGAGATAATAGAAATCAGAAATAAAAATCTAGTAGTAGCTGTATTTAATATATCAGATAAAACAGCATTTTAGACAGACCTTCACTCTAAGAAAATTCACCCCTTTATTAAAAAGTTCTGTAATGACTATTATTAATAAGCAAGTTGAATTTGATGATGAAGATCAATATGGGTAGTGGACTGCAGAGAAACTTGAAAAGGAATTTAGTTGTAGTAAACTCTTTTCCAGAGGATAATAGAAGTTATTGAATGTCTTGTTGTCGCACGAGAGAGTTTTGAGTAGGGAAGATAATGATGTGGGATTAGCCACTAACATTATCCACTCTATCAAACTAGGAACCCATAAATCTAATATGGGTTCCTGTACAAAGATTTCAGGGTCCCCCCTGGCTCAAAAAATTGAACAAAGAGTGCAAAAATTTATTACAGCACAATATCAATCACCCCAGTAAGTCCCCATTCTCGGCTCCAGTTGCACCAGTTAAAAAACCTGATGGATCAATCAAACTATGCACTGACTATTGAAAACTTAAATGTAGTGAGCAAGACACACACACTTTTCCTTTACCTAACCTCATTTGATATGATTTATAACATGTATGGACAAAATTATTTTATGACAATAGACTTGGTAAAAGGTTATTACCAAATAGTCATGGACCCAGAAAGTGTAGAAAAAAAATACATTTTCCACTTCCTTTGTGCAGTATGAATACCTGAAAATGCCTTTTGGAGTGAAAAATGGACCTAAGACATTCCAATGTGGAATGATGATGATGGCTTTGACTAGACTACCATGAACAAAGACGATGGTATACTTGGATGATATAACTGTATTCAGTAAAATAATTGAAGACCATCCTGAAACACTGGATAAGGTAATAATTGCACTAAAGACAGATGGATACAAGCTGAAACTGAGTAAGACAAACCTGTGTAGACAGGACGTAGATTTTTTGGAAAATTGGATATCCAGTAATGGGATAATGTAATTGGAAAAGAATCTCAGCATTCATTAATTTCCCAATTCCTTCTATAGTTAAACAGTTATGCCAATTTCTCAGCGTGGTGAATTTTTACAGATGCCATATACCAAGCTGTTCTATAATAACCCAACCCATGTCTTCCCAGACTGTGGGAAAAACAATAATTTGGACCCCTGAGTGTCAATCTGCATTTGAAACACTAAAATCTCTACTTATTAGCCCAGAATTGTTAGGATTCTCAGACTACAGTCTTGAGGCCTCTCCTTTAGAATTATATGTTGATGCCTCCAACATTGTGGAAGAAGGTGCATGATTTCTGGGATTTTACCTAGGTTAGGTGCAGGTCAGGAATGGGGGAGTAGGGCTTTAGGTGTAAATGAAAGGATTAGGAATTATGTTTTTCAAAATATTAGGGGTTTGGATTTGTGGAGAATTTCTGGATAAGATCTTTTGCAGCAGATGGAGTTCACTTAGTCGTGAAGGTGCTTTTCGGCACCAGTTTGGAGACTTGTTTAGCAAAAAACTAGGTAAAGTTGGGGGTGATGGGCTAAATCTGGATATGAATAATAGCAATGGTAACGGTAATAGTGGTGATATAAATAAAACTAGTGTTGTTACAGGCTCAAATAAGGATGATAGCAATAAAAATAGCATCATTTCGAATATCAAATGCTTTTAAACGAATGCTCATAGCCTTAGAAATAAAAAAGATGAGCTGATTAGTTATACCATAAATCAGAATCTTGACATTATTTGCATATAAAAGATTTAAGGTTAATGAAGAAGATATATGGAGACTCCTTTCGGAATAGAAAATAGACAGATACTCTCTCTATTTATACCAGTGTAAAGGAAAGAGGTGGTGTGGCGCTTCATATTAAAAGCAATATTCAATCTGTAATGACAATTGACTTTAAAACTAATCATGATATTGAATCGGTATGGGTGGATATCCTTATGTTTAATAAAATACTATGGTTCAATATACTATGGCCAGAGTCAAGAATTAGACTCAGAAATTGTAAAAAATTGAGACAGCATGCCACAGTAAAGAAAAAGGTATAGTCATAATGGGTGATTTTGATTTTCCTGGCATTAATGGGATTCCTTGTCTAATATAGACCATAGCTTTCTGTATTTATAAATTGTATACTAGATAACTTTGAGCCAGATGGTCATGAACCCACAAGACACGATGCATATTAGACTTAATAATAACTAATGATGAAAGTATGGTGGATTAGAGTTGAGGAGAATTTGGGACTTAGTTACGATACTATAATTAGTTTAATATGAGATATGATATCTGGGCCGAAATTACAGTTAATAAGGAAGGATCTTAGATTTCCAAAATGGTGATTTACCAGTCTGAGACTATACTTAGTACTAACTTGTTTGGGATAAGAGTTTTAAAGACCATAAACTGTTTTATCCTTGTGGGAACATTTTAAGCAAATTTTGATGAATATTCAGTCAGTATGTTTTAAAGATAAACCCATTAGGATGGTGATGAGAAAACATGTTTGGTGGAATAGAGAGAAGAGAAAAAATCAACGAAAAGTGCAAATGTTTGAAGATATTCAAGGGCAGTAATAGGGAGGATGATTTAAAAAATTATAGGAAAAATAGAAACGAACCTAACCAGTCAAAAAAGGCAAAGAGAAGCTGAAATTAATTTAGCAAGGAATAGTAGTAGGACACCAGAAGAAGTTTTTAGCTTTTATAAATTTAAAAATAAAATTAGGACAATTGGTCCAATTAAAATTGATGAAAATTTAGTAAGTTCAGATAAGGAGTTGGTCAACATTTTCAATGCCTTCAATGTTTTCTGAGGAAAGATTAGATAATAGTTTGGAGACTAATAGTTCTTGTATGCATGTAACAAATAGACTTTCAGAATTTGAATTTGAACTCCTCTTCATGTTTAATGGAACCATTTTAACAGGTACAGCTGCAGGGCCTGATGGGATATATAGTGAGAATTCTAAGAAAAGGGTGTACTAACATTGCAAAGGCACTCTGATTTTTAAGCGATCTATAACATTTGGTGAGGTACCAGATGACTGGAGAAAACAATATGTTGTGCCTATTTATAAGAAAGGTAGTGAAGGAAGATTTGAAATTATAGGCCAGTTATTGCATCTCTGGTTGTAAAGATTCTGGAAAAGTTACTGAAAGGTCATATAGAAGAATTTGAGAAGATAACAAGGTATTGTATGACTCCAGCACGGTTTCAGAAAAGGTAGGTCATGTCAGACAAACCTATTAGAATTTATGGAATTCATTACTGACTGCATTGACCGAGGAGATCCAGTTGATATTATATATTTAGACTTTAGCAAAGCTTTTGATGAGGTTCCCCATATGAGGCTGATGAAAGCTATTGCAATGGTATGGGTGAGTGAATTTTTGTAGTTCAGTTAAAAAGTGGTTCTTGAAATAGAAAACGAATTGTGTACAACTAAATGGGAATAAATCATCATGGGAAATAGTGAAGGTGGTGTCCCACAGGTCAGAGCTGAGGACACTATTGTTCCTCATATATATAATAAATGGTTGATATGGACTAAATGCAAAGGTTTCTAGTTTAGATGATACTAAGTTATTACTCAGTTCTAGGAATAGTGAAGGATTACAGATTCAAAATGATCTTGATAAACTTCTTGGGTGGGCAGATAAATTGTAGCAAATAATTTAATAGTAAAAGTGAGTTCTTACTAGGTTACTCAAATAAGTTTTAACTATGATATGAATGGGGATTGACTCGAGTCTATCACCAAGAAAAAAAGATTAGATTCAAATTATAAGCAGTAATTGAAAGTAGCTAATCAATGTTTTTAAGCACTGAATAAAGCTAATAAGATGGACATAATAATAAGAGTAGAAACAGAGTAATAAATAAACTGTATAATAGCTGTGTTATGACCAGTAATAGAGTATTGTGAACAATTTGATTTATATTTAAAAGGAGACTTAAAAAAAGATATGCTAGAAATTCTGTGGTGAAACAACAGATAGTTCTGGGTTTAGGGTAAACTATGAAATTTGAGGAGTTAAGATCTGTTTTCTGTAGAAGGCGATTTCCACCTCAGAGGACATTCAAGATCACAGTATTTATATTGATAATACAAAAGCCAATAAATTTTCATAGTAAACATGGACAGGAGAGTGACCAGAGACTAAGAAAAGAAAGCATGCCATCTTGATATAAAAAGCATGCATTCAGTAATAGGGTTGTTAAATTTTGTCGTTACCAAGAGGAGGTTGTCAAATTATTTGACTCGATTGCAGCTTATTTAAAAGATTAGATACGTTTGGATGGGTTGGGTATCTCATATATTATAAATTAAATTGGTGGGTTTAGTTATAAGTAGTTATTAATGTTATACTGCATTTATGACCATAACTTAGTTATTAAGGCATGTGGATGGTTTGGGTATTATATATATATATATATATATATATATATATATCTCTCTCTCTCTCTCTTATATATATATATATATATATATATATATATATATATATATATATATATATATATATATAATATTTTTTTACTAAGCCAAATTGGTAGATTTTTAGTTACAGTAATTTGACAATCCCTAGGGTGCTTTGTGGATTTGCATGAGCATGTTTGGTTAGTGGGTTGACTGGGACAGTCTCAATAGGCCCATGTGGCTTCTTACTGTCTCTATATTCTTAATGTCTTAATGTCTTAATTGGTTCAAGTGCATGTTTATCACAAAAGCAATGCAGCAAAAATAAACCCATTACTTACATCTCTACTACCTTCAATGAGGCCCAAAAGAATTATAGTACTATTGACAAGGAATTGACAGCATTACATTGGGCCATTAAATCCTTAATGGTATTAAATTTGTTACCTACACAGATCATATACTATACTTATAAAATATGAATCTTGAAGATGGCAGATTGGCTCCAACCCTAGAACTAGACGAATATGATTATGAAATAAGACATATTGAAAAATAACACTATTGAAGATGCCTTATCTAGGTCTCCAATTCCTGATTTATCTGGAAATATTGAACCTGAATCTATTAATAGTGAATACATTCCAGAAAGTTTTGAAGTAATTGAGATCCCAGGTGGTGATGATGCATTGTTTAAATGTTTTTCACTAAATTCTTATGGATGTCACCAACTACCATGAATTAAGAACCACCATTATAGATAACTAATTAAAAATAATAAATATAAATTACATAATAGAAATATCAGAAAACAGCTTTGACTAATGAAACATGCAGGTCAAATGTCCATAACCTAAAGTTATTGAGGCTTTTAGTAACTTATTTAAAAATAAAAGTAATGATTTATCATAACAGTAAACCTCTTTTTATGGAAGAAAATTTTCTGAGAAAGTTTCTACATTAGTGTTCAAATGGAGTAAATTATAATTTAGACCTGTCAATATTTGTGTTAATATGGCAAACATCAATAGGATGGAAACTATTATAAAAATAAATTCTATCCAACCAGCTTGTGATGCATGGGTTGGAGATTCAATTATTATTAATGAAATTGATATAATTGAAAATCAGAAATCTGATACAATCATTTCTACCTTAATTAGGTATATAAACAGAAATATCCAGGTAAATAATTGGAATCCTACAATAACTTTCTTAGCCAGTAGAAATAATTTAATTATTAATTATGAAATTCTAAACTATAAAAATAAAAAAAAAACTTATATACACTTTGTTGTTTCTTTTAACTTATAATTCCTATTGCTTTAAATTTACACACTCATTATGCACATATTGGCAGAAAAAAGTTATTAGCTAAATATTTTTCGTAAATAATGCTGACATCACAAAAAAATATAGTAGTATCAGACACAGTTAATTAAATGCTGTCCCATTTGTCTAAAGTTAAAATCATTCTATTTAAACATTACTCCTCCAATGTTAAAGAAAATTGCCAATTATCCCTTTGATCTCATAGCCATTGACTTATTACAATTTCCCTAGCTAGCAGTGAAAATAAATACTGTATAGCTCTAATAGATCATTTTTCAAAATGGGCATTGGTAGTTCCAATCAAGAATAAGCAAAGTCAGGCAGTTGCTTTGATACTTACATATAGAATATTCAGTTATTGACTGACAATGGTACAAAATTTGTTGCATCTAAATTTCAATCTGTATTAGCTGAATTTGGTATAAAACATGTGTGCACTTCCCCCTTATATCCTGATAGTAATGGTATATGTGAACGATTCAATCATAGTCTGATACAGATAAAATATCTAGTAATAGAAAATTCGCTGTACTAGGATTACCTCTTTAGTATTAATATATAATAACACTTCACAGCACCTTAAACATGTCTCCCTCTGATTTTCTCTTGTACAGATTCCTTGATGCAACCACTCAGAATTTTCAACAGTACTGAGATGGTGGAAGTTAAAACTTTTAACCCTTTAAAGATGGAGAAAAGGTTGCCAAAACAATAATTTTGAAGGGTCATTAAAGTAATAAATTCAAAAGCCTATGGGAAGGACCTTTTGCAGTTTTACAGGTAAGCAGTAATGAGTTGACATACATTATACAATGATTACACTCAAATGAAAATAAACAGAAGAGGATTCATTTTAGCCATTTACGAAAATGGGGAAGTGTTCCAGCTTATTTGCTTAAGAATCAGGTCTTTAAAAATTATTTCTTTAATGAAGTAAATAAGTGATTGTGAGGAGGTAGAAAATAGTAGTAGTATTAGCGGTATTATTAATAAGAGTAGTTGTATTGATGATCATCATCATAATAATAGTTCTGTAGAAAAAAGATTGATAGATTGTATAGATCCTGCAGAGGAAGACTTTTGTGAATTCAGTAATGAATATGTTTTCCTGTCTGAAACTTTTAATATGCTTCCTAAATTATTAATTAAACTTGATGAAATTAAGCAACTGACAGTGGAAGCATGTGGTAGATTAGATACAAGGAATAATTATGTTGCTCATAATGACTACTTGGTCATTGTCCCTATTGTTGAAAAGGAGTTTTTCCATGGTGCTGACTCTTTTTCTTTCTCTTTCTGACTTTTCTTGTTTTGTATCTCATACATCTCCCATATTTTTTCCCAATAATAAAATTACTTCGATAAAACACATGTATTCCAATACGCACTGGTATTGTTCATAATCAGAGTTCCATTATTTACACAAATTTTCCATCTTATGCTTGTCATTATATTCTTGCAAATGATATGGCTGATAACAGGCTGTGGGAAACAGACTATAGTCCTAGTTTACATATAGAGTCACCTAAAATAAACTCACACTTACATCTCTACTTTAAATGTTTCACAGTCTAATGTTAATTGGCTTTCTGCCATGATCTCAAATGGCTCTTTTCTCAAATACACTTTTGTGAATGCTCTTGAAAGAGACCCATCTCCAGTTGATGCATGTAAATGTACATCTGGTCTAACAATGGGTTCCTTGAAGAAAATACACAAACCTCTCAATTAGTGATTCACCGATATGATGGTATTGACATTAGTTGTTATGGGATCAATTCTTTATGTATCTGTAAAATTTTGATGATACCTTTTGCTGATACCAAACATTTTCTGTCTTTAGAATTGATAGTATTATTTTTAATACTATACTATATATATACTATATACTGATTTATACTACTATACCTTACTATATATATATACTATACTATATATACTATACTATATATATATATACTACTATATCGCTTCGGGCGGGGTGACCAGGCCCGCCTCTTTAGGAGCGGTGATTGGTCCACCTAAATAAAAAAAAAATTAATCAATAAAAAAAAAATAAAAACATTCGCTCATTTTGTAGCCACGCCGCCCACCACACCCACAAGCGCAAGATACACATAGTTTATTTAGATTAATATTTTAATTTTAGAAGTTTTTTTATTTTTAAAAAATGTTAGAAATTAGGGTACAAAATTTTCTTCAATAGAACGATCTCCTTTTTTGAAAATGTGAGTTTTTCTTAACTTCGTTATAAAATGAAAAAATTGTGGATCGATTTTTAATTATTTTTTTCACGTGGAGTACACCGAGTACATGTTAGCTTTTCTAAACTGGCCAAAGTAAATTTTTGAATCCAAGACAGTATTTAGTGGCCCAAAAAACAACGGGGCCTAACCTTGGTTCCGATCTCACCCCCGCACGTAAAGAATTGCATGAGGAGGGGCTGGCTCGGACCACCATTGTTTTTCGTGTTTTACAAAAAATATTGACCATATTTTATTAAATTCGTAATTAATTTACAATGTAAACTAATGTTACTCATATTAAGTGAAAATTTTTTTAAAAAAAATGAAATTTTAATAAAAAAAACGAGTTCAAAAAAGTGTCAAAATTTGAGCGGAGAGGGGTGAAATCGGACCACCTTATTTATATTCGTATTTTATTATTCATTATTGACATTTTTATTACTTATTACGAATTTTATATTGATTAAAATAATTATTTAGATTAAGTAAAAATTAAAATATAAAATTGAAATTATACGTAAAAGACGAATTTAAACAGATGGTCCGAATCACCCCCTCTATGGTGGTCCGCTTCACCCCTTCCCGGTCAGGCTAACTCGGCGTTATCAAACTTTGAATAAAACTTTTATTATAGAATTACATTATTATTTTTTTTGTGTGCTTATTGCCTAACTTTAGGGCCGTGATTTACAAAAAAAAATTTTCCCAAAAAGTGCATTTAGGGAGAGTCGGGAGACCAAGTTATACCTAAAGTGGTCCCACGTCACCCCGCCGGACGCTATTATAGTCATATATATATATATATCATATATATATATATATATATTATATATATATATATATATAATATATATATAATATATAATATATTTATATTAATATAATATTATATACTATGGCATATTTGTAGATACTGTACTGTGACTTTTGTCTCGAAAAAAGTTTTTAAGTTCAAAAAGAAAACAAGAAATTCAGAAAAGTTAAGCTTTAAGTAAAGTTTTTAAGAAAATTCTGTAGTGCAAAGCTTCTGGAATTATGCCAGAAGCTTGTCACTAAATAATTTTCTTTAAAAAAAACTAAACTTAACTTAACTTTTCTGAACTTAGAAATTTTTTTGAACTTAGAAAATTTTTCAGAAAAAAAAGTTTTAGTTATACCTATATATATATTATAGTATATATATATTATATATATATTATATATATAATATATAATATTATACTATATTTAGATATATAATAAGTATATATTTATATATATACTATAACTATTTTCCTCCTATCTAACAACACAGAATATATATATATATATATACTATATATATTAATATATATATTAGAACTTTATATATAGGGCAAAAACTTGCTAAGTTGATTGGCTTCAACTCTAACACCTTCGCCACACAACGGCCAAACGCAACCCCCTCACCTAAAACCAGAAGCCCGAGACTCACACGTACCAATTTAGAACAATCCATATTTGAAACAATGATTTGTTTTTTAAACTTTCCACTTTCGACTACACGCAATATTCAGACCTTAAAAAGAGTAAAGTAATAAGTTCCCTTCTGTTGAGATACCTCTTTGATAGCGCGAATTGCAAGTCGCCAAGCCATACTTTCCAAGTTGCGTATTTTTCGACACGCTTTGCCTCAGCGACTCTCGCTTTTAGTGACCGAACAAATTCCCGTGATCGAAATTCAAGCTCGCCAGCCTTTTTCCCTTGAAGCTTTATCGCTCTTGCCCAGAAAGAAAGCGCCCAGCAGGGATTTCAACTGAAAGAGAGATATGGCTACGTGCAGTGAGATAATTTCTGGTATTGATATCTAATTATTTTGCTGAATCTGGACGGAGCTTTATCTGACTCGGGATCAGAAGAACTAAATATATCAAAAAAGGGCCGAGTTAAGTATAATATCTTTTCACTTCGTGAATTTATGCTTAAAATAATTTGCTCGGCCCGCAATCTTTAGCCAGAAATAAGGGAACGAAACAATAAAAATTAAAAATTTTTTAACAAAAGTTATGTAATGGAAAAGTGCACTACATTACTTTCTGCGCTAAACACAGAGTGAGAAAGTATGTTATAGAGTGAGAAAGTATGTTACAAGAAATAATAAATAAAATACAGTTATACTTTCAAATGCAGACATACATTACTAATTATGTCCGAAGACAAAAGTAGACATACAAAATATATATATATAGTAAAATAGGTTATACAAGAAATGTAAATATTCAAATGAGCGAGACCATCAACTTGACGTCATACATCACCGAAGAACTCTAAAAGCAGTATATGACAAAATATATTAATAAAGACATTTAACAATACAATAATGTTATATAATAAAAAGAAAAATAAAGAGTGCATTTAAACACAAGCATATTTGGTATATCCGCTAGATAATAGTAAACAAAACATTAACAAAAAACCATGTTAAATGCATTACCCAACAAGTACAAAAATGTTCCAATACATCCAATTTGATATAGAACCAAGCCTGTGAAAAGTATTTCACAAGGTTAAATTAGGCCCAACCCAGTTGAAATCGGAACCGTAAATCCAAAGGAAAAAGGTCCAGATAAGACGTTTCATAACGTATCCGGATGATTATACCATAATGACGCACGAAGTTTTCCATAAGTCCACAAAAGGAGTATACGTTAGCGAGGGAGAAACAATTGTGACATTGAGCAGGGTAAACTGTAGAGACGAAGTTTGCATGACAGTTTAGGTCCTGTTAATTTGGGAAAAATTTTCTTCATACATAAAAGGAGAGGATACACAGAACCATTTAGAAGCTCTCCGAAAAGAGATCAAGTTCGAACTAGGTGCAATTCAAAAAATAGACAGTTTCATGCCATAAATCTCAAACTTAAAATCGATGAAAGAGACATACCCATACGCCATAAAGGGAAAGTTACATATGATTCTGACGCATGAAACCGATCCGGGTCGAAACTGTGAGACAGTGCTTGTAGAAAAGGATGCAAAGACGTAATCCAAACACAATAAGATGAAAATGGCTAATTCGTCCTGCTCGAGCATATATTCACCGAGTATTCTAGATATGCGCCCCCGATTATCACTAGTGTTTATTGTAGGTTTTTCGCTCCATGTTCAATTTTTTTGTTTTCTTTAGTAAAACTCAGAAGCATTGATTGAAATGGTGGCGGTGAGTTCTCTCCGGCGAGCCTTCACCAATATAATATAGGGCACTGTAACTTGCTAGGCCATTGGTGGCTTCTTTAGGCCAGCAAGCCCCAACCAACAACACTAATATAAGAGAGTTGAATAACTTAGAAGGATTCATCACATCTATGACCTGACTGTATCCTCATATATCAACACTACAAGATACGCACACCAATATACGAGAAACAAAGGTTAACAAGTACATCAAACAACAGTCCCCTTACCTGTCTCGAGAATATCTCGGGTAGTAAGTAAGCGCGACCATTGCAAGTGTCGCAGCCTTTTCCAGCTGCGTTTTTTTGAAACCTGTGCCTCAGACTCTTCGTGTTAGTGCGAAAATTTGTGATCGGAAATCAAGTCGAAGCCTTTTCCTTGAAGTTTATCGCTCCTGCCGGGAGGATTTCTGAAGGGAGTATCTTGAGTGAGATTTTTCTTTTGATTCTTAATAATTTGATCTGACTGACTTTATCTGACTCTAGAGTATTTCAAAAGGCCGAGAGTTATAATATTCTCTTTCCCCCACTTGACCTCTATGCCTCCACAATTATGGCTCGCGCAAATCTTAGCATAACAGTAAGGACGAAACCACGTAGCACTTCTATAACAAACTTAAATTTTCAACAGTAACTAAATCAGTCAATTACATAGGAGTGCATGAACACTATATACCCACTATATATATCGTAATAGCATATACTAAAACCGCCTATATCAAGCCTCAATAGTGACGAATGGAAGTGGACTACAGCTATTAGAAAGAAGGTAAGTATAAAAGAGTGGATGATAGAGGTAGATAACATGAGAGTGAACAATAAAAGGTGACGAAGAAGGAATACAAGGAAGAAGCATACAATAGAGTAATATCTAACATATAAAGATGACTATATCACCGCGGTAAATGATGAACAAAAATAATAATAAAAAGTAAAACATCAACACATGAATACTAAATACTATACTAATCGAGTAAGTAATAATAGTCATAGCTAGATATATATATATATATACGGTAGATATATTATATATATATATTACCGGATAATATATAGATATAAAAACAGATGGGTATATAGAGTATATATTATAGTAATATTACTAGTATCATTAAATTCTTTAATATATAGTATATATATACACAAGAATATATAATAAAAACTGTATATTAGACTAAAGTGACCAATATGCCCCTATACAATACTATCGACCGTGTATATATATCGGAGAACTTATGTGAAAGGATAGCTCAGTTGCCCTCCAAGGATAAAGAAGTAAAAAATGTCGATGAAGAATTCATGAGAAGTTAAAGGATTAGTGCGACCAAAAAATTAGAAATGGAGAATACAAGCGAAAACAAGATCCGAATCGTAGGTTGTCCAGGAGTGATTGTGAGGAAATGATAGAAAAAAGACCAGACCAGTAGAAGAGTATTTTCAAACCGCACAGAAACCAAAGGGACAACGACGAATATTTGTCCTTGGCAACAGGAACGATTGTTTAATCTACCGGTGGCTGTATCACAAGAACTTTGTATAGTTCCACTCAAGTTTGGGTTAATTCCAGATTGGTGATTTGTTACTGAGTATTACGCTCCATAAATTCCTCTAGTATTTTTCAACAAATTAAAAATAATAGAATAAGCACAGATAGACCACCCGGTGAGGAGAAAAGAAAAGAATTCTTTTATAAAACCACCCCAGAAATTAAATGTAAGTATAATTAAAGGGACAAACAAACTGAACTGCTTTATTCCAATACAGGGTTGGCATTGATTAACCAGTCAAATTGAGTAATTAATCAGGATTATTAAACCCAATTAAGTTCTTGCTTTTCCTATAAAAAAAATCGATGTTTTTTCCGGATTTTTTTAAAAAAAATTGTTTTTCTAAAAAAATAAACAGAGTTATTACCGAGGAATTCAATAAATAATGAAAATCCAAGTAGTAGCACAATAAATATAAAAAGAAATCATCAAATGGTTTCATTAATAGCAGAAATTGAACAACTTATGATTCAAAAGATAAATGAAATTGAAATCTCTGAAAACATTCCAATAATTTTAAATAGACTTAATGTCCTCTACATCTCTAACTAAAGATGATACTTATAAGCTCATGTTTGATATATTAATTAGGTTAAATAATTTAAGAAATAGTTAACTAGATTTTATCAAAATAATAAATTAAAAAAAGTCAAATTTGTGCCTAAAAAAAATCAAAGAAATTAAAAAAATCAAAAAATCAATTGACATTTTGAAGGTTTTTAGACCAATTTTGTTCTAAATTAATAATTGATTACTAGTCTATCAACCTGATGTAATGATAAGTAATATTTCATCGTAGCTATATAATAAGCAAAGCTCATAATCAATGGTAGTTCTTAAATCATTTTCAATAAAGAAAGTAAATGAAAAGATAAATTACTCAGATTAATAGTATATATAATAGGTATATATAAGTATAAGGTATTAATATATATATAGATAATATATATACACAACTCCATATATATATAATGGTATAAATATAATGTCAATTAATTAAGCCATCCTAGGCGTATATATATAATAGAGATACATAATAGGCCCCGTTATTATACAATTGTACCCCGGAACTAATATAGATAGGCCCTCCCAATAGTAATAACCCGTAGGAAAAATAGTAGCGAAGTATATAGATAAGCCAGTTATATAGTATCCAAGATATAATCTATATATATAATAATAATATAATAATAAAAAAAGAATATGCCATAGTATGTAGAGGTATATATAAATAAATTATATATAATTATTAAATTTAAATAATGTAATAAGCTAAAAAACAAGTATACTTGGCCTAAAACTGTATTAAGTGGTGAAAAAAAGAGATCGGAATAGGTCAAGTATGGTAACAATTACGACCTAATCCCTTTATCAAGTAAATAAATAGAGTTATAAAAGGCCAATTTTGTTGCCTGAAAAAAAAAATCAAAGAAATCAAAAATTAAAATTTATCATTTGAAAATTATATTTATTTTTTTAATTATCCTTGATTTTGATGTAGTTTAGCACAAATTTTTGTTCTTTAAAATTAATATTAGCTCTCCTCATTATTATCACGGCAAGCACTAGATTAATATAGCGATAACGCTATCACAATAATTTTCACTCCCGACCCGCCAAGCAGTATAAAGTCCCAAGCAAATTCATCAATGTAGTTTCCAAATTATGTTCTTTCGAAACTAATGAAAAATAAATAAAATGAATAGGATTACTCAAGGATCATTATCAGTCCGAAGGTATAATATATATTTAATTTGGGCCAAAAGCTAACTTAATTAATGAATTAAACTGAAATAATGAAGTGTGTTACTACTAAAGAGTTAAAATAGTAATTATTTACACAAAACGAGTAGTAATATTTGGGGCAAGTTGGGTGTACTAATTTTAATCAAGGCGGAAAAAACAGAGTAGATAGATTAAAAAGGCCACCCAGTATGTGGCCTAAAAATATACAAAAGAAAATACATAAAAATCATATTTTATTTTTTGTATTTTGATTTTAGGCAAATTTTTTTTTCTTAAATTAATGTAATGTTATTCGGCCCAGTTAGAAAACATTAATTAAACATGTAAATAATATTTCATCTATATAAAAACAAATTTATCAAATGTAGTTTCAAATCATTTTCAATAACTGAAATAAATAAAAGTAAGATTCTTATAATATGACAACTAATCATGTTCTAATAATATTAGTAATATACTTAAGGCTTAATTTATGATGAATAAGAATAGAATTAAACAACTGAAAACTATAATATATAAAGAAGGGCTATGTATAATAGACAACCTAACTTATACTACTAACTTTATTATTAATTAGGTAATAATTAGGATGAAATTATTTACTAATTTTATAACAAAAAGCCCACATGGAATAAATAGTAAACCTTTAAAAAAAGCCCCACAATAATATGTCGCCTAAAAAAATCAACGAAATCAAAAAAATTCATGGATGTTATTGTTCTCGATTTTTTAAATTTTTCGAAGAGGCAATTTTTTTGTTACTAAGATTAAGGTATTTAACCTTATTTACATATATCGATTTTGATTAAATGATAATATTTTTCATCTATAGTAATAAGCAAATTCATCAAATGTAGTTTCAAATTAATGATTTGGCTGAAAGGGGAAATAAATTAAAAGTTAAATTACTCTATGATATAGCAAGATAATAACATTTCGATATGCAGGGTAACGAGGGAAAAAGGAGTAGCCGGGAACAGGTAACGGTAAAATATAAAATAAGTTGAACAGTGGAGAGCTTATATTAAACGCATAAAAGAACATGAGGATAAGCTCCGGAAAATACTCACGAAAGCTCAAAACTTAACATACATAAAATTACGGTAAATTAACAATACCCCAGAACCCGCCACCCCAAGCCCTAGTCATCTGATGACTGAATTTGTAATCAAGAAAAATAAGCTCTCAAGAGATTGATTCAAAAAAAACACAAAAAACGGCACTTCAAGAAGGACAATACTATACAAGGTTTTTTTCGAGGAGGGATAAAATCAAAAAGAAAGAAATAACCCATTCCCGAACATAACTCATACTCAGGTCAACTCAGACAGAAGGAAATAGCAACGAAGAAAGCTCACCAAACCTGATAACATGCATAGCGACAACTCTCCATATGGACATAGCAATAGTCACACAACTTCGAGACGGCGACCGGCCACCCGCCATAAATGTATGAAGACATTTAACCAACGTGACTAAGCCACACAAATTAAAGAAAATCTCCTGCGGAGAAAAAGAGCTGAAATACTCACAAACGGTCATCAGGGCGCGGTGAAACAGCGATGAAGAATAAAAACAATATGAAAGCTTATAATGACGATGGAGAATTACATTGACTCAAATAAATTCTCTGAAATGGGAGACAGGACCAACCAGGAACCCAAAGAGAAATAAATGTGCCTCAATTAGAACTCGTAGAAAAACCGAATTTCAGCGTAAAATCTCGAGAAACCAGATATAACCCATCTTCTCCACTCGCAAGTAGCCGATTCCGCGATCCTCCAGAGCCTAGACCAATGAGCGATATCTATAGGACGTAATAGGGAACCTTACCAGAATTGCACCAGAGGTTAGGAGAGCAATGTAATCGGACAAAGATTAAGAAAACCTAGTGATTTATAGGATAAGTCAGATTAATGCCTCGCGTGAAGACAGGGTAAGTTAGTTTGACTCACAAAATAGAAAAGCTCAGTAAACAATGTCTGTTCAAGATGTAGAAGTCTCGTTCCAAGAAATTAAAGCATAATTATTCGGACACTTCCACAGCCGAAATAGATTTTATCTCTATAGAAGAACTATCATCCCAAAATAGTTATATACACTACCTGTCGTATCAATCCTCGTCTCTCTTCAGCCCCAAATAGCGTCTAGCGTAATGTTACACCGACAAATTATGGGAAGTCTTCTCAAGGTACACAAGACCCGGAGCAACAGAGGGGAGAATTAGAATTCCCAAATCCCTCAACAGCAAATCCGGGTGAGGATATTAGAGTCCAGAAGCCAGGCCTGCCAAGCAGAGGCCTAGTATATTAATAAAAGGAAGGTGGTGCTGGAACTAAACCTGGAAAAAATAAATGTTTTCAGTCTTATCAAAAGAGACAAGCTACCGTGTGGCTAATATAGCAAGATAAAGCAAAAAGCCGAATAATAACTGACGATACTACGTTAGTGCTCATCTGTCAATTCCGGGTATGCGGAACTCATCATTTATTGCACCTTACCCTAAGCTTTCATATTTTACAGAATACGGCATACGGGAACAAAAGCCGTATATCAAGAGGTCCAAGTCTGCAAGTGACGAGTACGTTTACACGTGCACAGACATGAAAATGTGCCAAGAGGATGCTGGTAAATATATTAATAATATAGGATAATTCCATACGTTATCACAAACCTCTAGATCTAAATTCATAAATGCTTATTATACGCTTTGCAAGCGTTTCAGGGCAATCATTAATATCACAGTTAGATGAGACAATAAAATATAAGGAAAAAACGAACAGAGGTGAATAAGAAACTCAGCATATTAAAAGTAGAATTATCAATGAGTTATCGTTTCGACGACATCAATTTGCAATCGTAAATTTCTATAACCATATATAGAGAGACAGCTTTCCACCACCAAACAGTAATCAACACCTAATCTTATTTACTCGTGTTATTTTTAATCCGAACCAGTTACTGTTTATCTCTTCCCAATGTAAATTTACGATAAAAATTCAGTGGCAAAGACAAGAGCAGGTACTTCGACATTAGATTTAGAACTTGAACGAATAAGCGTGAAGCCATAGCATACGTGAAAAGTAATAAAAAAGTAAAACGTTCCAAATAAACTGTATTCCTGAATTTCTGATTGAGAACTTGTCGGAGGCCAAGCTCGGACCAGGGGAGGGTATAAGAAATAACCAAATAAAGGTCAGAAGAACTGGAAAAAAAAGCCAGTACGAGTACAGACCGTATTACTAAATCCACTCATTGAATAAGATATACATTTCCTATAAAAGAAGAAAGGTCCATCCAACATATGCCAAAAACCAGCAACTATACATTACCCCAATTCCCCATTACAGGACACCGCCATAAAATACCCCCTATAGGATAAGACTAAGTTAAAGAGCGAAGGATAGCCAAGGAACTCACCGCTCCCTCACAATGCCCACCGCCACTGACAAATCGAAACCACCCAGAGCTCAACTAAATTCCCTGCCAATAAAACGATCAAGGACAATGAAAAGTTGACGAGCCACAAGGTGTGAGGGTTTTTGACAAGCGGATCCTGCGACAAAAGAAAATGGCCATGGTGGAATTCAATCTGGATAAAGACTGTTAAGTTTATTATCAAAATATAAATACAACGAATATTTATCTTAATATTGCAAACAATGCGACGGAACAAGAATCCATTATTATATTTAATATAATCATTTATTAGAATGTAACCAGTATAATATTATTTAAATATAATGAGGCAAGTCATATATACCATGCAGCCCATACCTGCGCACCCATCCAAATCCACCACACCCAACAGACACGCTGTAACATATTTGGAATTAATGAAATCATACGAGACATTAATGCTAGTTAGAAACCTATAACAGCTCCAAAAAATCGGGGAAGCGGGTAAAAACATAATATAGACTGGATAAAAAGAATTATTACCCTATGGAATACTCGTGAAATAAAATCAGTCAACACGAATAAACAGTATAAAGGCTCAATAACTAAGAATGCATAGAAAGCAAACACTAATATACCAACCCGCTACACTACCTATCCAGAGCTTAGGAACGTAAGGTAAAGCAAGCACATAGTTAGTCATAATAAATACTAGCATAGTCCAACTAAAAATACGATAGATAAGTACTAGTAACACAGGGACGAAAGCATGATGAACGTAATAAAAGGCTATAATAATATATACAGAACCTACGGATATATGCATAGAAAGCATAAAAGGCAAACTCCTTCACAGTCCCACGTACTCCAGTAATTTCCACCTCTAAAACTAATCATAAACGAACTGAACGGATATGACCGCGAATCAAGCGTGGACATAAGCGAACAAGCAAAGAATGATGGAAGGGAGAACATAGAAACAATCAAATTGAGCGCTGAAGGTTTGTTGAAGTTATGGCAACAGGGGTAGTTGATGGTAGAAACCATAGAAATAATATTAGTAAGGACTGACGAGGATCGAAAAAAGCTATATTAACGCGCTGAAGAAATGATGTGCGGGGTATAGCAAACCCGTACGCTTAACTAATAAGACTTTATGCAAAGTTCTAGATGAGGATAGCACGGTACAGTTAAGAAGACTAGAAAGCAGAAAGCAAACGAAGGCAGTCCTATAACTACCCTCGTACCGATAGAAACTTGCCAACCGCACGTAGGCGAGGGAACGAATGGAATGCCATGAGGGTGTGGTGACAATTGCATGAAGACAGGATAGACAGGAGCGAGATATGGGAACGGCCTTATCTTAAACCTTTAGTGGACGGAATGGCCAAATCCTACGATAGTGGCACAAGGGCTTCCATTGACTGTCCATACGAGCGCGGGAGTTACTTCCAGGGAGTGTGGTGTCGAATGGAAAATTTGGGGAGGTACACTATAAGCGCACGTGTCCACCGGAGTGCTAAGAGATGTATCGAACTATAGAGCATATAATGTCAACATAAAGTGTAAATAAGACTAACCAACCCGAAACATAATCAGAGGAAATTGGCAATACTAGACGAGCTAGCCCGGTCGAAACAAAGTCAAAGTAAGAATAAAACCGGATGCAGAAATTAAGAAAAATAAGAGAGAAGTTAATGGACGAAAGGAAAAAATCAAAAATAGCCTAAATAGATCAGACAAACCGAAACACCTATATCCCAAGAGCAGTTTACACGGTCAGCAAAATATCGAAAGGGCACAACCGGAAGTAACAAAGGTAGATGCCAAAAGCAGATCAAAACAGTACAGCATCTAAAGACGCAAAAAACCATATAATCGTCAACGACAGACCACCCACCCAACCGCTGCAATTAAAACAGTTCTCCCGATCCCCAAGAGAATTATTGCAGTACAGCGACCCAAGATTAGTATATTCGGGAGGAGGTGAAAAAGGGATTAACGATGCATACATTTATACATCGCGCCTAGAAGACGATAGGAATTTTCGCTCACGCCTCTTCATATAAGTATAATATAATAGTAATATAGAATTATTTAATGATATATATATATATAAATATCAAATAATACTCATAAAATAGACACTGTTTCTACAAACTATAAAGAAAAATATACCAATGATAATACATCAAACCTACTATAATAAACACACTAATCAACACACACGCACACCACGCTACACACACACCACACACAAAAAAAATAACTAACTATATAACTATATATATATAATATATATATTAATTCATATATATAGCTCAGAGCCAACACATATAGAACTAGTAACGACACAGACTTAACAGACAACACGTAGTAACTAATATCAGAATACCTTAAGATAATATAAATAGTAACATAAGTAGTATATGAAGGGAATACAGTCCATACGAATAATATGCAGGACTAACGAGAGGACGTAATAAGGGAAGGTAGTAAATAATGAGTAATATTAAGAGAGGACCGAACTCATAAGGACCTGTATCAAATAAACTAGTACGAGCCCCTAATTATACCTGAATATATATATACCTATATAAGAAAGCAAACCATATTGAGTAGAGCACATATAATACAACAACCCCTAGAACATGTAAATACGCGTAGACCTGACGGGATACGTAATAATAAAGCCAAAAATAATAATAAACATATTCAATAAACTACCTATATATACAAATTACACTAGATGAGAAAAATAATACCTTATAAATATAAAAAGATATATAGAATAATATATAAATAAGAATTATATAATATATATTATATTATATAGGCGTACATACGAATTTTTGCCCTTGATTGCTAAAGCCGGCTAACACACATGAGGAAAAAGTTTGCAGTCGAGCCCTCGAGAACAATTTGTGGGATTTTGCAATTTTGTTTGTTCCTATCGACAAAGGCGAATGCACTGTCATACAACACTAATTGGGACATTATTGGAACGAGCCATTGCGTTTGTTGATATTCGGAGAGTGGGAGAAATGAGATATATTATAGTATACAAATATGAACTCATAAATATAGGCGGGACAATATTAGAAAGAAAAAAACACAAATACTTTAATTTAACATAAAGATTATATTTTATTCTTTCATATTTATTTGTATTTTCTATATTTTTTTTTGAAATCGTTTAATTGAAATACAGCAAAAATTTACATAACATAATATGTCATAACAACAACATAACATGCAAAGTAACATAAGATAAAATACACACATAAATTAACATATATTTAATATATATAGAATATTAGATAGGAAAGATAAAATAAGAATATACATATAGATAGATAAAATATTAGATATATATATATATATATATAATAATATAGATAATATATATATATATATATATATATATATATAATATAATAGAAGAAATGAAATTATGAAATATATAGTTAATAAAAAGATGAAAGTAATAGTAGTCAGCAGTCTACATTACTCCTAACCAAATAAATACCAAAGGTAATAGCACGCCATACCAATAAGATATATCACCGCTAAGATCACTAGAACGACTCTACTAAATATAATAAGGCTCATATAACATAGTAAGATAATAAGCGCAATACTATAGGTACACCATAACTAACTAATAAAAATACGTATAGTAAACCTAAAAGATATAAAATAATAAGCCAAAGCGTACATATTACAAACCAGGCAAAAATAAATATATATATATTGACGACGTAGCAGGGATAAAACTCAGTATGGTATACCTCAATCATTTGTTTTCTAGTACCAATAGTGTACCCATACTAATATATAAAAAACCCTAATGGTGCTATCAGCAAAAAAAATAATAAAAGTATAAATATAATTAAAAGGGGAAAAAAAGAAATATAATAAAAATGATATAAGAGATAAGAACCTAAAACAGAAAATAAGAAAAATCAAGTAACCTCAGAAAATACTAACATAATAAGTAAGTGGTAATAAAGATCATTAAAAAATAATAAAAATAGTAGACGGTAATACCATACAACCCGCCCGATAATGAAAATAAAGACCTACCAAGCGCATGACCTAACAGAAATATAAAAAATAAGCAGTATAATAAATAAATAATAACTGATACATAGGTACTTATAAAGAAGAAACTAAATGAATTTCTAAGCTATATAATATATAATAGAAGAATGATATAATAGTATATATATATATATATTATATTACTATATATATATAAAATATTATATAGAAATTAGTATATATTATTATAGTAAATATATGAATATATATAGCTATATAATAATATATACATATAATTATAAGTATATATATATTAAGTATGATCGAGAGACGCTGGTTTCAAATCTTCTGCATTAGGTTTTGGGTTTTTATCTACCAGGGGGCAAAAAAAGTAAAACTCGACTGCGAACACATTGGTGGACAGCTTGTTGGTATATTAGCCAGCCTTAAAGTTAGCGAATCCCTGTAGATCCCCACCGTGTTACCCTCTTCAAATAGGGGGATAGATAAAAGTACGAATTAGAAAGGTAAGTTTTTTTTATACTTTGTTAATAAATATATTAAAATATAATAAAAATAATATATATATAATTAATAGTAATAGAAGAATTGAAATGATATGAAGATTAATTATATTAAGAAAGAAAATAAGATAAAAAGTAAGTAA
>JABUQX010038582.1:0-5000 GCA_015478945.1 Trachelipus rathkii
CATACAAGAGTCAAAAAACTTTTACTGCTCACCTCCAATCCATAGGAAAGCTTTATTACACACTTGCATATCCAGTCAATCACAATTTTGCATTCATTCTTGCTCATTTTACCATTAATTACATTTATAAATGCAAAATTATCAATATTCAACTTTCTTACTCTACCTACTACCTCCTCCCTACTAATCACCTGTTCCACAAAATACCCATTTCTTTTTGTACCATCAACCCCATACGCTACCACCTCTTCACTACCGCTAATATAATGCAGATCTTTGAAATCTTTCCTCCACACTCTCTTTACATTCATTTTATCATTAATATATACCATACCTACTTATTATTCTATGAGTATTTCCCCTATTCTCTTTCTTAACTTTTTTACTTCCTTCTAGAAAAGCATCTTATACCCTTGTAAGTTCCTATTTATCCTCCTTCCAAACTGCTCACTTATCTCTATTTACCTACTTTGTATGCAGAATTTGGTCTTCCTTTTTTTCTACTTATAAATTTTTATACATCTTTCTTTTGAAACACCATAATTGTCTTTTAGCATATTCAACCACACCTCCTTCTAACGTTTAACCGCTTGCATCACTTCTTTATTCCATTACTCACTATTAACTTTAGTACCTCCACATACTTCTCATGCACTACTAACAAACGCTTCCTTTATTTGCTTTCAGATTTGTTCAGTTAAATCTTGTTCACATTCAACTGATTTATTTGCAAATGCTCTCACGTACTTTTGTTAATATCATGTTCACTTATCTCACTTTTAATTCTCAAAATATTATCCTTATCACCTTCCTCTTCATTCATATCCCCACTAATTTAACCTTTATAAAACATCATAATTATCTGATATTCCCATCCCCAATCATCTCATCGATTTAACCCTCCATCACATACTTCATCATTTTTTCCTTCATCAACACAAAATCATTCATATTTTTCTGTACGATACCTTTTCTACCTACCTCATCTACCTTACACTTAGAAAACTCATGTGCCCGAAAAATAATCACACCTACCTCTCTCCTCACAGAAATCAATCCCCTTTCTACCAATCTCATTTTTTCTCTCAATCCCAAAGGTATAACTGTTATACCATTCCCTTTTCGATCACCTATCCAACCATTTAAGGCGCTCAACATAATGGAGTATTTTTTGATCCCCTTTTTTTAGAATTTTTCTACGTTTTGTCTATAATTCAGGAGCTGACATTTCAAGACCCCTAATTCTAGAGGATTTTGAGAATTTTTCATTGGCAGCATTGCACGTCAAAGTCAAAGACTTGAAAAACCTTTTTTGGAAGCTCTGGAAATTCCAGTCACGTTGGCAGTTAACTTGGAAATTTCTATCACTTCGTTAGATTTTGACGAATGACAAAAAATCAGGGCATGAGACTCTAGAAACTTTTCTTTTTAGAAAATGAAGCATTCTCTCTTGTTCCTCTGCTTCACACTCTTTTTAACATTTTACAATTTTAAAATGTCAACTCCAACTTTAATTCTTCCTCTCTCATTCCTCTTGCATAGACGGTTTCAGAGCTGTTCATTCTCTCCGCTTCCTTTCAACTCGTTAAAAGGTTATTCTGCACTCTCTGAACTTAGCACTAAGAAGGTGTAGAGTACTTAAGTTATCCCTCCAGTGGTCCTCAAAACGTTTTTCGGAGATTGCACCCATCCTTGGTAAACTGATTCCTCATTGAGTATCAATTTGAACCTCCACCAATCTGAAAGAGTGCATTCATCCAGCACAAGCTGAAGAAGTGGACAATCAATCCAACTATCGTCCTCTCGCTTTAATATCTGTTCTTCCTAAAGTTTTTTCGAATATATTGTTTTACAAGAATATAGATATATATATATATATATATATTAATATATATATATTATATAATATATATTTATTATATATAATAATATATATATATATATTATATATAATATATGTATATATATAATATATCTATATATATATATGTATATATATATAGATATATCATATGATATATATATATATATATAATATATATATATATATATAATATATATATATATATATATAGTATATATATATATATATATATATATATATATATTATATATATATATATATATATATATATATACATATATAATATATATAATATATATATAATATATATATATATATATATATATATATATCTTATATATAATTATATATATATATATTTATATTATATATATATATATATATATAATATATATATATATATATATATATAATATATATATATATATATATATATATATATATTATATATAATTATGAATATATATATATAATATAATATATATATATGGACATTTAATAAGAGGTTGACTCCGGTAATAGTAGGTTGTAGGTTAGGTTAGGTTAGGTTTACGGTTCAGGTTAGGTTAGGTTAGGTTTAGGTTAGGTTAGGTTAGGTTGACGCTATATTGTAATGATTTACCCTAAATTATGAAATTAACGTTACATTATTTAATGATTTTTGGCTGCTAGAAGTCAACCTCTAATAAATGGTTATATATATATATATATATATATATTATATATATTACTTATATGAATAACTATATATATATATATAATAATATATAATATATATATTATATATATATATATATATATATATATCTATATTATATATATATATATATATATATATATATAATATATATATATGGGAAAAAACTTCTTAAATACTCTTGACACATTGTTTTTTAAATCATTTTGGTTCTTCTATATCATGCACTTTCTGACATTTGGAAAAAATGTCAACTCTATCTTTTATTCCTTCTCTTTTCCTCTTCTTCTATCTTCTAGCAGTAGTACTGCTATCCCCTTCTGCTAAGGTGCAAGTAATTTAAAGGTAAAATTAAAGGACGTTTTGTTAAATTTTTTTTCCTGCACCACTCATGTATTAGTAGGAGACTTCGTAATCCTAAAGGGTATATTCAATTAGAACTCCTCAATGAATTGTTTTTTTTTATAATACTCTAATAATAAAGTTAATTATTAAAATAGATATAGTTGCTAATTAAAATGGGTGAAAGAAGCTTCTTGAATAAATTTACACTTTTAACATTATTTTATAACTAAGAAATTTTTAAAAAACTTAATGTATTTATTGAAAATACATGTCAACTATAAAAGCAATCTTTAACAAACTTAAATATTGTATTGGAATAAGCTAGTTCGCTAGGAGTAGAGAATGTTCAGTTTCTCACGGGGCATTTAGTTATTAATTAAGATATATTTTTTATAGCTAATGTTCGTTAAGTCTTTGTTTAAAATTATTTTTGCTTAATGCTTTATATTGTTTTTTATTTTAAATTTTATAATTTTAATAATATAAAATTTGTAAGAATATTGAAAATATAATTACCAATAATGGTAAAGCTACAAGATATTTCCGGATGATTAAATTTCAGTGTGATAAATCTTGTTCAAAATGGGTAAGGTGTTTTGCGACTTTCTACAAGCTTAGTAGGCTGAACCTCTATCGAGTATTCTCACAAGAATAATAATAGCTCAGCTCCTCGCGAGTCGGTATAAACACGTATATGTATGTATGTATGTATGTATGTATGTATGTATGTATGTATGTATGTATGTATGTATGTATGTATGTATGTATGTATGTATGTATGTATGTGTTGAATTTCTCTTAAAATGAATTTAATTTTTTTTTTTTTTCTTAACAAATGTTTTCCTTTTAGGTTGCATATATCAAACATTTCAGAAATGAAATCCGCATTTTGATGATCGTATAAAATGTTTACTAATCACTTCCTCGATATTATTCTTATTTCATAAACAATTCTCGTCTCTTAGAAGAGTTTAAAATTAGATCCAGTAAACAAAATTTTACATCCGTTTATTTTGCATATTAAAATATATTTTGTAAAAGAGCTCTCCGTACTCATAACATTGTCGACCACGAGAAATTTTTTGAAAGGTACATATTTTAATATATGAAAATTATAATATGAAATAACACACACACACACAAAAACACACACACACACACACACACACCACCCACACACACACACACCCACACAACACACACACACACATACCCCACCTATATATTATATATAATATATCTTATATATAATATATATTATATATATATCTATATATAATATCTGTATAAAATATATATATATTATATATATATAATATATATATATAATATATATATATTTGTGTGTGGGAAAAATTGACATTTAAACGAAACTTCATTCGTATGTAGATATACCTGAGGTGCGTGTCATCATAGTCTAACGTCAGACTCTTAGTGCGTCACCGTTTATACGTGAACGTCAGAAAGTAGTGTAGCTTCGCTTGTCGTCAGTTATTATATATATATATATATATATATATATTATATATATATATTATATATATACTATATATATATATATATATATATATTATATAATATATATATATATATCCATATATCCATATAGGGACATACGTCTTTGAATCACCACCTATTGAATATATGATTTGTTAAGTTGGTAACTGTGTTTTACTATCATTACATAATTTACGAAAGAAAGTATCGTATTATATATACGAAAGAAGGTATCGTATTATATAGTTTTTGTGCTTAGCAATGCTAATATTTTTTTTTTTATTTTAATTTACGAAAGAAAGTATTGTATTATATATATTACACAATTTATATAGTTTTTTTTTAGTTTAATTCTTAATTTTTGGTCGATATGTCTGTCTATAATTTAGAGTGTTTTTTTAAAAATATTGATAGTGACATTGATGCTATAACGTTCTTGCAAAAATTTAATATCATTCCGAAGGAAAAGAAATGTAAGTGTGATAATTTAATGGATATTAAACTTATAAGAAAGGTTGGAATATTTCGCTGTGGCAAAAAAACATGTCGCACTTTGAGCTCTGTTAGAAAAGGAACTTCGTTGGAGGGTACTACTCT
>JABUQX010038582.1:12500-15934 GCA_015478945.1 Trachelipus rathkii
TTTTCGTCTGTATGGAAGGAAAGGACCACTCACCCATATTCGTTTATTTTTCTGAGTTTTGCCCTCGCTGATCACTTCGTCCAGCACTCTTGCCAACAAGGTCGAAAGCCTTGTCGAAGAGCAGGATAGTAATCGGTTGATGGGAGGCAGCCTTGTCGAATGGCGACAGGGAGGTACCTGGAACATAACTTCGAAAAGAGGAAGGTGCCATTTTTGGCCTCTCTGTCAGCGATTTCATTGGCAGTTACCCCTACATGAGAGGGGTCCATCCAATAAATAATTTGTTTTTTTTTTACGGGAATGGAGCAGTCGAAGAAATTGTTTGTCAGCGGACTTACCACTTGTGTTTTTAGCCATAAGCGGTTTTAAGCACTTGTAGCGCTCTGAGCGAATCTGAATAATGACATAAGAGTGGTTTTTGGTTAAGGATTAAAATTCGAGAAAAGGGCAATCATTATAGCCATAAATTCTGCCGTAAAAATGAATCATGTGGAAGGAGGGTATGGGAGAAGTTGCAGTCAGGAAAAACAGCAGATGTGCCCACACTGTCCCCTTTTTTAGAGCCGTCAGTAAACGCTGGAGTAAGTTTCACGATGAACTGTGAATGAGACAGAATGATGCTTTAACAGGCAGCGCGGATTGCTAGATTTGGAAAGAAAAGGTCATAACGCCAAGCAAATGGAGGAGAGGGGTAATTGCCAAGTGTAGTACCCTTCGCGTAAGAAAACAGGAAGAACCTTTTTGCAAAGGGAATGTTAAGGAAATTTAGGATGTTTGAACCGTTTTTGCAAATGGCTAGTAATTGGGTACTGGGTATCCTAATGGCAAAATCGGTGTCAGGATCCGACGGCAATTGGGGTTGGAAAATCAAAGATAGCTTGTACACATAATGTATTCTCTTCAAAGAAAGCAAGGCATCACATTGGCTTCAAGTTCAAGGCTTCAAGGCTCATCTAATCTAATCTAAGGCTCACCTGGGGGGACGATCGGAAGGCTCCAGTTTAGATTCAGATCGCCTCATTTTGGATGGGATCTAATAGGTGTAGTAGTGTTGTGGAGTTCTGGCCTGTATACTGCACAGCCTAGTCCAGTTTCATCGGAATTAGGCGCGATGTTAGAGGCGTAAAAAGGGGCTTGTGATCAGCACCCCAAGAATTTGAGGCGAGATGACGTAACAGGTCAAGCTAGCGATGAAAAGTTGTTTTCAGGTGTTAAATTTGCTGTGCAAATGTTAAGTGGTCATCTAAAATGAGTCCTTGAAATTTGACCTGTGAAGTAGCAGGAATGGGCGAACCGTATAAGGTTAGGTTTGCTGGAAGAAGGTGGCAAGTTCTTCGATTCCCATTTTTCTTGAAAAGCACTGCTGAGGTTTTGGTGAGAGAAAAATGGAAGCCATGGGAGTTACCCCATTGTGAAATATTCTTAATAGCTAGTTGAAGTTGCAGCTCGAGAAAAGGCAGCCTGACACCGGCTATATATAACGCAAGGTTATCGATATAAAGAGAAAAATTGATAGTCGCTGGGATAGAAGTAACGATATCATTAAATCCGAGAGCAAATAGTAGAACACTTAGAACACTACCTTGCAGAACACCTTCATCCAGAGTAAAGTGTCGTGACAGAATAGAACAGCATTGAACCTGGACAGATCCTTTTTTGACAGAAGGCATTTGATGAGAAGAGGGAATTGTCAGCGGAAACTGAGCAAATGGGGTTTAAGGAGAATCCCAGTTCTTCTCCACGTTGTGTCGTAAGCTTTTTAAGGTAAAGACACCAGGAACCATCCCACCAGCTTCCCGGATGTCATGGTCTAGTTTTACCAAAGGGTCCGCAGTCGAGCGATTTTTGCGGAAACCAAATTAAGTTTGAAAAAGCTTGGCGACTCTCCAGAACAGGAAGAAAGCGGCCAGAAACCATTTTCTCCATTAATTTACAGGAATAAGGTCAGAAATTGGTTTGGTTGTCGCCAGCTTCGGATCTTTGTCAGGTTTAGAATGAGGAATTTACAAATCTGGTCAAATAGATGGAAAGAAGTTCGATCCAGATTCTGTTATGCAGATCCAGCAATGCTGATGCCGAAGGATGGATATGACGGAGCATGATGTATGAAATCATGTCTGGACCAAGAGCACCGTCTTTTCTATTACATTGCAGGTTGATTCTCTTCAGAAAGTCAATGAAAAAGACGGTTTCAGGTTTGATCTTCCCCCTCTCTCGCTGTTGAAAGTCTGGCAGTCCTGTGTCAGTTCTCTTTTTTGAAGGCTTCAGTATGGCGGAAAGAACTCGGTGGCTGGTAAAGCTATGAGGCTAACATCTTCACAGCAACAGGAGCGAAGATGTCCGGTGTCAAGACCCATAAGCAAGTTCTTTGAATGAGAGTTGTTGGGTGAGATATTTGCTGAGTAATTTTCACTAAAGGAGGGGGAGTTGTAGTTAACAGTCGATATGTAAGTTCGAAAATTGTTTGCGCGTTTGACGATTGGTGCCGAGATCTCTTAGCGGCTGCTTTGTAATAATCTGTTGGTGTGCGATTCTTTGTATTGCCTCACGGGTTTCTCCCTCTCAAGTTGGCTTCTGCACTCTTGGACCACAAAGGGTTTACGTCGACCACCTGGCTGAGGAAGATTGCAGATACTGGCTTCGCCTGCAAGACAACAGGCTTGCTGGAAGAAGCGAAAGGCGTGTCAGCAGCTTCGATCAGTTTTTAAGGAAAGAGTGATGGCTGCTTCTGGTAAAGGAGCCAGCTAGTTCAGATCGTATCGCCAGCTGAATTAAAGGTTTTGCAGTGACATTCAGCTCTTCAAAACTATTAGGTAACAATCTGCCGAATAGTAATAAAATTTGGGTTAAATGTGATCACATAGAGAGATAGGACAAAAGAAATATCAATACAGATGAGTGTGTATCTAAAGGGTTCATATGTAGAGTCTGTGTTAAAGCATCCCAAGGAAAGGGGTTAGGAGATCTTAAAGAATCTTGGGCTAGGACAGAAGTGACAGTCGCTGCAGAGTTGCAGGGTGAGAATCTCTTTCAAATCTCAACGACCGGAGAAAGGGGCTGTTTAAAAGATCCACTTAAAGTCAGACACATAGAATTCACTGCTCATTGCCAATGGGTGAATATGATAGAAGAAAGTTGAGTGGACAGGTAATTCATGCTGCTACTAATGAAGTTTGGATTTGGAGATGGAATGGGGAATAAGGGACAGATTTGTGAATGAGTATTCCTGCATCTCCCTTATCATTGTCACCTCTTTCTACAGAGGTTTAGCGGTGATTTATATTCCGACGGTTGAAAGAAGTCACGATGACATAGTTCAGTAACATATGCATTTTGGTGTGATATATTTTATTAGTTGAACAAGTTCTTCGAAATTTACCTTCATTTGCCAGACCGATTCCAAACAGCAAATCATATTTGTGCTGCTGCTGAAA
>JABUQX010038583.1:0-12500 GCA_015478945.1 Trachelipus rathkii
CGCTACCTCCCATATAAAAACATTAACCAATTATTTTTCCCAACACTATCGACATTCACCCAATGATCATTTCCTTAAAACAATCGTTTAAAACCCCTACATCCAAAATCCCAAATACAAAAACGCAATATAAAAACCCCTGTCAAAATTGCCATGAAACCAGTATAATACATAGCAAACCAATGTTTAAATAAGAAAGGAACCAACAACATAAGATGAAGATAAACCGAAGACCGGTAAATTAAATCGCCGTCAGACACACAGTATTCCCAATACAATCATAAACATCGACATACAAAAATTCCAAATAATCAACCGGCCATAACACCAGAAAGAAGATATAGAGTTATATAACAATACACACTACAACTACAAAAACTAAAAGGCGAAGTATCCTACTGGATTATTACAAATGCAATATTGTTATCCTTGAAATATTATCATTCCTTTTAAAAAAACAAATACACCCACACACAACATCCTAAATTCTTATCACTTATATCTTACCCATCAAAAAAACCATTAACCAAAGTACCTCTCCTAATCCTTTAACTTGAAAAAATGTTTAAGAACAACTAAACGAAGCTAGTTATATTATATGTGCCCTAAAATAAATGTGATTTCGTTAACTACCCCATTCCATCTTAAATATAAATAATGTACTATTCCCACGTTTAAAGTTTTAATGATAATTGTTAATTCAAGTAATTCACATACACCATTCTTTTTATCTTTTTAAATATAATTACATTCAATGTCATAAATTTGTTTATTGAAAAAAAAAAAAAACAAAGAGGAAGTTCCATCATGACGTCGGTGGTGACATAACGCCACAACCAATTCCCGTAACATATAAGGACAGCACCCATTAATTTAAATTTTTTTTACTGAAATGTTAATAATTTTAAATAAACTATTTAAATTTAGATTTACCAAACACCAATACTAACACATCACCCATCCAATGAATAGTTAGTTGGAAAAATACATTATTACACAAGGGCAAATCAAAATCGGTACTATTTTTTTTTTTTTTTTATTATCAGTTTCCCAACCCGCTGACCGGGCAAGCCTATTCAAAGGAGGGGTTTTTCACATCAGCAGAAATTCACTAACGCAAATTAGACAGATGAGCCACAGACGCGGGCTTTAAGTGAGGGAGATTAAAATGAGAGTTAAATAGACAGAAGATGGAAGAGAATTCCACAAGACAGAGGCAGGAAAGAAGGAGCACCGCAGCGAAACCAGTCTGGAGTTGCCTACGAGACAACAAACTCATGTTGCCGACACATGCACCACTTGTGCTGGAGGCGTCTATAAAGGAGGCGCACGCGAGTGGAAGCTGCATAGAGCACTCTGCGACTAACGGACTAAGAAAAGAGATAAGAACAACACGCGCGTCGAAAGATAGAGGGTCAAGTAGAACTAGAAAAGTCACAGGTACAGTTATAATCTTTTTAGCCTTTGCACTCGACCATCATCCAAAAGCACGGGTGGAACCTGAGCCCACCAAATATGAGAGCAGTACTGCATAAGGGCGGAGAGACCCTTGTATAACTGGAGAAACTGTGAAGAGGAAAAAAGTCTCGACAGTCTAAACAGAACTCCAGTATTGCTTTAGACGCCTAAATCCAACCAATATCGTGGATGATGAGTTTGTTCAAGACTTTATGTTTATGTTAAGCGTCAAGATGTAGATTGGTCAACAGGAAAGAGACGAGGAACCGTCAGACAGAGATAGGAAAGTTACAAGGTGGTCTTAGAGAGGGAGATTTGTCGAGAAGTTGGGTTTTAAAGAATTCCATTTCACAAGGTTGAGCCTTTCCTGCCGGGAATTCTCTCCAGATCACGAGAATCGGGACTCGCAAGATTTAAGACGAGAGGCAATTCTAGAAGTAAAAGAAGGAGAGCAGAATGAAAATGAGTTGAAAGAATGTAAAAATTTTAATCGGCATATGAGATAGAGTTAGATGTGCAGACGAGAAGATCATTAATGAAGAAGAAACAAAGTAGAAGATAAGAACAGACCATCGAGGAAACCGACTAATTGAAGAAAAGGAAGAAGAAGTCCCCCATCAACACAGCCGATATGACGAGATTTGAAGAAGCTAGACATAAGTCCGCAAGAGAAGAGGAGAAACCAAGGAAGGAGTGGGAGAGCAGTGCGCGTGCATCCCGGTAATCTTTGATATTCAGCGCACCACGCAAGTCTCCCCGTATTCCTGAGGTGGAAGTCCCATACATACTTTTAGATAGAAAAGTAATCAACCAGAGACCCGAGCGCGAAGCCGTACTGGCGATTCACAAGAAAGAAGGAAGGAGCTTCCAGAATGGTCTAAGAAGAGAGTGAGAAGGTTCAGAAAGTTTTAAGATAGACTAACAGGTTAGAGTATAGGGCCCGATAGTTGAGAAGGATCAGAGGGCTTCCTTTTTTCGGAATAGGTGGACTTGCGGCTTACCACACTGAGGAAAGGCTAAGTAATTGAGGCAAAATAGAGAGAATATAGTACTGAACTCGATAGAGAAGGCAGCACGGAAGACACACATCCCCTTCAAAACCTCGGGAGAATGCCAAATCCCGGAGCCCCCGACCTTCCCTAGCTTCATGAGATTTTCAGGAGCCCATGCCCCGATCAAAATGTAATCTCAGGTCAAAGGCATAGGACACCTGGAAGAGAAGGAGGGGAAAAGAGGAATGGAGAATCGTCAGGGTTGAAGTTAGAGAAAATAGGAGCCGGAAAGAGATTGGCCTTGTCCAGTTGAGAGTTAGCAAATACCATCAGAATCGAATGACAGAGGAGGAAAGGTAGAATTTACAGAAGTTGTTGGAGATGTTCTTTGGCAAGAGGCAGAAGATTTATCAGTAGGAAGAAACAAGGGGTTGGCGCACTTTTCGTTTGATGAACAGCCGCTTTTGTCGTCGAAGGGTATATGCGCAACGATTTCTAGCTGAGAATGAAAATAGCGAAGGTGATAGAAGAAACGAGAATATTTTCAACCCCCACGAATAACACCATTGTCTACTAGCCTGAAAGGCCAGCAGGACAATTACGACGACCAAGGATTATAGGAAGAAAGATTTAGTTGAGAAAGGAATGAACCCTGCTCATCCCATAACGATTACAGCTCCCTCCTGGAGAAGCAGAAAAAGAAAAAGCGAACCAAGAGAAAAGCAGTCATTTACCATTATAGTTTAGCGAGGAGAAGCAGCGCAACAGCCCATCAACTCGGCCGATCAAAAGTGACACAGAAGAACGCACAGTGCAGGATGGAGCTGTTTGGAGAGAAAGTTTGAAAAAATTTAAGAAGATATAAGTTGTGGAAAGAATTTACCAATAAGGAGCGAAGTGGTGTATATCGCCCGACTAGTTTTGTGAAACATAGAGCACTGTGTGTCAAAAAGAATGTTAGGACGATCTTGGAAAGGAAAACATCTGAAGGTGTTGGTTCTTTAATAGTTGCCCAGATCGTGTGAGAATTGAATGGATTTCGCATCCTCCCAGAAACAGTATGGGAGGCTAGACAACACATGTCAGTTTTGTGTACATTGAAATCCCACCACTACGATAGACGGACCGACAGTATTTGGAAAGTTAGAAGATATACAAGTCTCGTAGAAGTAGTAAGAAGATATTATAAGGCGTAATCCTGTTCGTTAAGGAAACAGTACAGAAGCCAAGATTATTGTTAGAGAAGGAAGAAAGATTTTAAAGCCACAGAACATCGAAAATTAGGTGATCCGAGAATTCACGAGACTGTAACAGGAGTGTATAAGTTAACATAGGCACATTAACTCCACCCTTAACGGCAATTATAAATAAGTATGTTGGATAGATAACGTTAAACGAGTAGAGGATAATTCTGTAGCCATTGAGTCTCAGACGAAGACAAAAGATTAATGCTAGAGTAGAGAGTGGGTACAAGCGAAGCCAGAGTTAGGAATTAAGCCACGATGTTGGTGAGAGTCATATAGAAACCCGCACCTCAACCCTCTCTTTTATTCATGCACACCACACACACACACAAACAACACACACCACAATAGACAAAAAACAACCACCATAAAAGAATATCCAAAAGAAACACACACACGAAACACACAACACACAACAACAACAAAAAAGCAAAAACAAAAGGAAAATCGGGATAAACTTCATACAAAACGCTAATACTAACTAAACACGTAAATGTGCTAAAATAATTAAATATTGATATAATAATTATCAATAAAAATAAAATCCAATACTTACGTAATTTTGTTTGCTTTTCAATTGCCAACAAAAAAAAAAAAAAAAAACGCACAAAGAAAAATGACAAATAAATTAACAAATAGAATTAATCATACATTTATAAAAACTCCAGTTGAAAAAACTCACTGAGATCAATAAGTTGTAACACACTAAACCTGATTATATTTATATCATATTATAATAAATTAAATATATAATATATATATAATATATAATATAATAACTATATATATAAAATATATATATAATTAAATATAAAAATAAAATACTATATATAATATCATATATTATAAATATAAAATATAATATATCTATATAATATAAATTATAAACTATATTATTAATATAGTAGATTAAGCACCATATAACTACTATATAATACTATATATATAATATAAAATAAAATATATAAATAATATATATATATAATATTATAAATATATTTATATTATATATATAATATGTTATATTATATATAATATCTAAATTATATAAAAATCAATATATATATACGTATAATAGATATAATATATACATATATACTATATATATATATAATATAAATATATATAATATAATATCTTATATAATATATATATAATATATATAATTATTATTATATATTATATACATATATAATTATATATATATATTAACATATCATATATAATTATATTATAATTAAATTATAATATATATAACAGTGATATTTATAATTAATATAAAATAATAATATATGATATATATATAAATATATAATAATATATAGTATATATATAATATAAATATAATACAAAATATTATAATATAATGTATAAATAAAATATATAATAATATATACTATACATATATTATAAATATAATATTTATAATATATATATACTATAATATATATCTATATATAAAATAAATATACTATATTACTATTATATATTATAAATAATCTATATAAATTTATATAATAGTATAATTATAATATATATTATAAATATATATATATATATAAATATAATAAATATATAATAATATATATTATAATATATATAATATATAATATACTATATAAAACTAAAAATAATTTTATTTATTATTTTATATAAAGAACAACTTATATAATATGCTATATAAATTTAAATTTTTTTCTAAGTAGTATATAATAATATATATCATATAAAATAAATAATAATATACTATTATAATATATCATATAATTTAATAAATCAAGTATAATATAATATAATAATATATATTTTATCTATAATTTAAAAAAACAAATGTAAATCATATGTAGATATTATAAATATAAAACAATCTAAATATATAAACATGACACTATGAAATAATATATAATAATAATATAATAATATAAATATAATATATCTTTATTTATAAATATATTAAATAATATATAGTAATCTATAATATATAGTATAATATAGTATATATAACAATAACTATATATAAATAATATATATATATATATATTATATTTTTATATACACTATAATATAATATAACTATAATATTAATTATAATATATATAATATATATTAATATATATATATATAATTATATATATCTAATATAGACAGATCAATGTAAATAAAAAGTCAAGGTATGTTGGAATAATAAAAAGTAAGAAATTAATAAATAGTTAAACTAAAATAATCAAAATATATAGTAATATTTACGATTTACAATATAGATAAATATAATATATCATACTATAGATAGTATATAACTAAGTATAAATCAAAGTTATACTTATAGATATATAATAAAGTTTATAAATAAGAATTATTATAGTATTAGTATATTTTAATATATATAAAATAAAAATATCTAAAGATATAGCTAATTATAGTAAAAATGATTATATATATATAATTTATCATATATATATAATATAGATCGAATAATATAATATATAATATATATAAATTAATATATATTTATATATAAATATAATATATATATATATAATATATATACATAACGTGGATACAAACATATATGACGATAATATATATACTTACATAGATATGATAATTTATATATAAATAATATATAATATTATAAATATATAATATATATATAATTATGTATTTTATGCTTTATTTCTTTCAGGGGATATTTTCAAAAGTTTTCGGTTGCAAGTTTAAAAATCAACTATCTGCAGCTAACCACTCTTACAAGCAAAAATCAATGGTATCCTTAAAAGCTTTGTCCGATGTTGAGTTCATCAATTGACTCGAATATATTCGAATTAAGTTCTGTTGACCATGTAAGTTCTATCCTTATCAATGTTGTCAATCATTCTCAAACTACCACAACTCTTCTTGTGTACTGGAGTCCCCATTCAAAGAATTTTGCTTTTGGGAATGTCGCTATAAATTTCATATTAGAAAGCTCATTTAATCAGTAATTTCATCGGGCCCTGCAAAAATGGTTAAAACATGATCATGGCTAAAAATACCACCTAGAACCTGCACCGCACATGAGTTCTGTTACACACAAACCATATTGAGCCAGGACGAATAAGATGACGGAGCTCAACCACTGAAACAAGATTCTGAGTACAGCACTACCTATTGAACACGATTGGAGAAGGATTCAACCCGATCCTAAGATTCTGTTACTTTACCTAATTGGACGATTGAGGATGAACGGTTCGAACACCTGACCTAAAGGCTACTCTGATTACTCGTATTTATAGCCATATGAGAACGCTTCGAGTGTGAAGGTTCGAACTCGACATTGTCCAAAATGCTATGAATTTCTGGATCACTGATTTATTACCCTATGAGCAGAAGCTAGCCGCAATCTGAGGAAAGGTAAACTCGACTACCATTCATTCACAACACATTGAGCCTACGATTAAAGAATGAATTAAATGTTCAGAATCCTGACCTAAGATTGTTGCTCATCTAACCGATATGAGTCCAAAACGAACTGAAAAGATAAGGTTCAAACCTGACGTTAATGCTTCTGTTTACTTCCCTATTGTAAAGCACCAAGCTACGAATGAGGATGGAACAGATATCCGAACGCCTAGCCCCTAGAATTCAGTAAACTCTACATACCATTGTACCCAACGATAGGCAGAGTTCTATTTATAAATTATATGCAGAAAGGTATTATAATGCGTGAGGAATTCCTCAACAATAAATTTTTTAATATGTTATGCATTATAGTCTAGAAAAATATAACGGGCGTATTGACTCTCTCCGCTACGATAATTTCTGCTACAGGTTGTAGCTCGAGCATACGGGTATGATTTCAGCTCATTTGGCTAAGTTTTTCGGACAACAAGACTAAAACAGAATATATCATAAATGGCAGTACAAATGTAAGAAATGAGTCGCAAAGGTAAAAGGAAAAAGGTGTCGACCCTCTTCGGATTAGGTTGCAAATCACTCACATGTGTATCCCCTTTCAAAAAGAAAAGGAGCATATTCATCGAGAATGTAAAAGGACGAACTAGGGTTTTCAAAAAAAATGTCAATGACTGTTATTCTCATAAGTACGAATAATAATTGTGATTGGATCGCCTCTTAACGTACAAATCCCATTACTAAATGAATAAAATATACACATAACAATAAACGCGGAAGTGAATAATCAGCTATAACATAAAATAGTTTCGATACCACCTGTAATAAAATTTGAGAAATAACTCATAATTATAGAATCCATAAAAAGATGAAGGGACCATGATAAAGAAAAGCACAAGACAAATGGAATGTCGGAAAACTGGGGTGATCAAGTGGTTACAGAGAAAACCCAACCTAAAGTTATAGACTAAACGCTGACTTTGCAAAAATTGTTGAAACGAAAAAAATATTTGCTGTTAAAGAACAAGAGAAAATTTTCGTTCTAAGCAATTGAGATTCCAAGAACCATATTCTCAGCTGCCTTAATGTAGAACAAATGTGCGGACTTCTTAACACTAGTAATAGCATAGTCCCAAGGAAGCCGTGTGAGTACGACCAAGTAAGGATCCAAACAAAAATAAATATAGTATAGTATATTATAGTTAATATATATATCAGTATCAATTATATATATATATAAACATAAAACTTAATATTCCTACTAAGTAATATAATATAAGTTATAACTATTGTATATATAATTTATATATTATATATTATATATATATTACTATATACTAATAATAACTATAGCTATATATAATATACTATTATATATATATAATATATTATAATGTATTATAATATTTATATATAAATTATACTATATATATAATTATATATATTATATATAGCTACTAAAATATATATATATATAAATATATAACAAATAATTATATATAATATATAGAATATGAAGAATTTAAATAATTTCAAATAAGATATAATATACTTTACTCTAAATATATATAAAAAATATTAATAAAGAACGAACTATTATATATATATAGATATAATATATATAATATAATATATATATATAAATATAGATTATATAATAATAGTATAAATATAATATAAAAATGATATATCCAAATAATAAATCTAAATAAATAGCAAATATATAATACTATATAAAAATAAATTATATTTATTATATAATATAAATATATATATATATATAATATACACTAATAATCGATAATATATATAATATAATATATGGGAAGTGTGGCAGGAAGGGATACCATGGAAAACAAATGGAAGAAATTTAATAAGGGCGTTAATAAAGGAAAAAGGAAAGTCAGCTTTTAAGAAGTTAGTATGGTGAAATTTCAGATGGGGGCGAGGGGTTTGAGGAATTGGCGGTAGGTTATATAGTTTAAGTCGGGCAGGAGGAGAGTTCCACAGGATTGGGAGGTTGGTTGTTTGGTTCCCCTGTATAAGGGAAAGGGGATAGGAAATGGCGTTGGGAATTTATAGGAGTATTCAATTGTCGTTTATGAAGTGTAGTAAGGGAAAAGTGTATGGGAGAATACTAATGGAGAGGGTGAAGATTTAACGGAGGAGAGAAAGGGGGAAAGAAGGGAAGGAGAATTAGGAGAGTGGGAAGGCGGTGTGTTGGATCAAAAAGTATTTACACATGAAGATGCTTGTGGAGAAAGGTATAAAAAAGAAAGGGAAAAGGGCCTAAATTCCGTGTTTTTTTTTTTATGTTAAGGATGCGGGGGAGGGCATATGATAGAGTGACGAGGGGGGAATTATGGAAGGTGTGGAGGAACATGGAGTAGGGGGGTAAATTAGGATAAAGGTATTAGGGGCTTTTTATGGAATAAGCAGAAATGTGTGGATTGTGAGAGTATTAGAGAAGGGGAGAGGATGAGGCTTTCTTGGGGTAGAGAGAGGGAATTGAGACAGGGATGTTTAATAAGATCTCACCAAATTGGCTTTTAATCAACTTTTTATATTAATGGAGAGTGTCTGCAGAGGAAGATGACGGGGGGGAGAGGGCGTGCGAATTGAATGGATAGAGGTGATAGAGGAAAAGTGACCAATGAATCACTATTATGCGGATGAGACCGGCTTAGTGCGAGGATTCCAGCCAAAGCGGCTTAGTATTTTGGTGAAAGGAGTTTGGAGGAGTGTGTGGACAAAAGGGTCTAAAGATAAATCCAGGTAAGGAGTACAAGTGGTTTAGTGTTTGAGGAGGAGAACAAGATGAGGGGATGAGGTAAGAGATAAGACGTGAGGTAGGAGGATGTAATTAGAAGAACTAAGGTTACAGAATTATTAGAAGGATGCGATTGGGTAAGGAAGCGGATTAAAGAAGAGAAATAGACACAGATAGTAGCGGAAGAGAAGGAATAGAAAAGAAGAAGCATTGATCGGCTGAGAATATTCGATGGAAAGGGGGATTTATCAAAATAAAACTTAAGATAAGAGAAGTTTGAAAAAATATGTGTTCCAGAGGTACTATATGGGGTGTGAAACATGGGAGTTGAATGCTAGGTCCAAGGAACGAAGTTGGAACTGGAAGATGAAACAAAAAAACAAGGGTTGAGACGACGTAGATTATGTGGGGTGAGTAAACAAGAGCGTAGGATGTGAGAATCAAAGGAGTATGCAAAGAGAGATGTGATTGGCAAGACATGGTTTGTGAAAGACGCCGGAAGAAGGGAAATGTTAAGCATGGGGTTTAGACATCTGGAGAGCGAAGGAGGAACAGAGGGTGGTTGGAGAGTTGGAGGCGGAGGGATAGGAAGGAGAGGAAAGAGCGGAAGACAAAAGAAATAAAAGGTGGAGATGGGATGGAAAAGAAAATTCTGAAGAAGATGAGGGAAGAAAGCGAGTGGAGGAGAGGTAGGAGTGTTTGGATGGCGTAAGAGATAAGACATGGAATGGGGAGAAGGGGCGTATGCGGGCGAGCGAAGACTGGAGAAGGAAATATGATTAGGGGGAAGAACTGCACGTACCCACTACCCCGCTTTAAGCGGGAATTAAGTGGTATTTGATAAAATAATGAATACTAAATAATTAATAAAGGATATATATATATATAAATAATATAATATCAAAATATATATTATATATATATTATATAACAGTATATATATAATAACTAAAATAATATAATATATAATATATATATAATAATAAATTATTAATATAATAATAATATATATAATATATATACAGATATATTTATAATCATAATATACAGAGGCGAACTCCTGCACCTCGCTCGCTAAACTCCGGCTCGCACGAGTTAACATATATAGAAACTATCTATTTTTGTGCAATTCTCCATATGTTACGTCATCTTCTCCTTATTTTTTTTGAGCTAATAAAAGTTGTCAAAAAGATAAAGAAAATTATACATAAAGAAATCTAATACTATAGATTATACACAAGAGTATTGAAAAGAATACTAGAGTTTGTGTAGGTAGCTTTAAGTTAATAAAAGTGTATTTGAAAAACATTAAAAAATAGGAAAGTAAAATGTAAAGGAAAGAGAAAGCGGATATCAATATAGAGTGCAAATTTAGAAGTAATAAAATTATTATTAAAATACTACAGTTTAATAAAATAAAATAAAACAAATCTATAATATAATCAAATTTTTTAAACAAAAAAAATTTATTAAAGAATTAAAAAAAATAATAAAAATATATAATAAATACATATTAAAATATAAAAGAAAAAAGAGAAAAGTAGCTTTAAAAATATTAAATTCAAAATTAAGTTAGTCATCAAATGAATGCTATACAACTGAGCTATCCACCAACCCAAAAAAAAAAAAACATAATTTAATGCACTAACTCAAAGTAAATATTTAATTATATGATAAAATATATAATAAATATAATATATATTAATATATATAATATATATATCATAAAAATATAGATATAAATATATAACTAATATATTACAAGAGAACCAGTCATAAATATAAAATATAAATATATATATAATATAATCATAATGAAAAATGTAAAGTAAAAAATAATATATAAATTATATATATAATATTATTAAGTATATATATAGTATAAATAATATATATTAATAATAATTAAATATATATATAACTATATATATATATATTATAATATATACTATATAATAATAATATAATGAGGAAGGAGAGAGAGAAGAGAGAAGTAGGAGAATGAGAGAAGAGAGCAGAGAGGAGAGAGAGGATGAAGAGAGGAGAGAAAGAGGCAGAAGGAGAGAGAGAGAGAGAACGCCCGAGTAGTAAAAAGGAGGCTGGAGTCCCACTGATATATATAATATATATATATATAAAAATATATAATATATATTATATATAAAAAATACATAAATCATTATATATATATAAAATGATATATATATTATAATAATATAAATATATAATATATAATAATATATAAAATAAACTATATAACTATAAGTAAAATACTAATAAATATATATAACTATATATATAATAATAACCTAATAATAATTATTATATATATATAAAATAATATAAAATTAATATATAATAAAAATCATTAATAAAAATAATATATAATATTGATAAATATACAATTATATTGAATATATATATATATATATATTATATACGTATAAATATAAATATATATAAATATATATAATGATACTAGTTATATATATATATATAATATATATATAAATATCTATATATATATAATATATACTAGATTGAATGATTATAAATAAATATATAATATATAATAATTATATATATATAATAATATATATAATATATATTAATATATAATACTACAATAATAAATTATATATACTA
>JABUQX010038583.1:20000-24451 GCA_015478945.1 Trachelipus rathkii
CCAATAATGCCTTTAATGCTTGATTCTTTTATTTCTTTCTTATCATATTTTAATAGCTGTACATGGACTATTTATTCAAAATTATATTATTATTATTATTACTATCATATTTATTTTAGTCTATCATTATTATTTACACACATTACAACACTATAGAATCAAATTAATTATTTTACTCTACATCAGATCGCTAAACAACTACGTTTTGCTTTACCTTGTGATTGGAGGAGCTGTAAGCCTGAGCTCAATCACCCTTCACTGTGATTACCCGAGAAATTACTAAATGTTCCTCTGATTGCGAGGGTGGAACTTACTCAATTACCTCAATGTGTTTGTTTGCCGAGAATTACTTTTATTTTGATCCCTTTGTGAGTCTAAACTCGTTTCAAACTTAGTTCGCTTTAACTGTACAATCTATTGAACAAGTGTCTCTACCTCTATCTTAAGTGTTCCATCCAGCGGAGAGTGCCGATATGTTCGTCTGCATAGGATATACAGGCTGTACAAGATATCATTCAGTGGGAAGTTAAAGATACCGGGGTGTCGGAGGTTGCATCTCTTATATAAAATAAAACCGAATGGACTGAGAACAAAATTTTTTCACCGTGTGTACGTAATTGCATCTTTACCAACACAAGCGTGTTCATGAGCCTCCGTGAATTACTGTTGTATATGTAACCACAATAGAACGAATCGGCTTGCTGCATTACTTTGAACCCTAGATGCGGATTAAACTACTCGAAAACCAGTTATCATGCCAGGCCAAAGGAGCAAAAGACAAACAGCTTACTCAACCCTTCTCTAAAACATCAAAACAATAGCGTGGAAGTTAGACTACGTTGCGGAAGAAAATCGCTGAGGAAGGATTTGACACGTATCGCATGGGAATCCTTACACTCAGGAATACAACAGCTGAGTAATGGTCAGCAGGCTAATCCTGGAAGGGTGAACAAGGGCATATTGGAGAGTGAGTGTGTTATTCTATACTAGTGGCAGTCGCGTCTATTATATGTTATACCGGATACCACGCATCAAGAAAAATGCTGCGTCTGATGATTCTGCAAACTGTTATCCTAAACGATTTTTGGACATACTATGTGCAGGACATTATATAATCTTCTTAGGGAACCATGGCGAGAAAGTATTTACGCTGACGACCGAGACCAATCCACAATCATGATATCTTGAGAGGAGCTTTTCTACATTGTCGCTTTCGGATCGATATCGAAGAGACACGTAGCACATAATGCATAACGACATAAAATGGCTGGAGAATATGTTTCGTAAGATCTAGAAAAAACGTTATCGTGATGTAGAATCGCCGGTGGGAAATGTATGACGTGGTGTTATATAATTATATGATATATTATATATATATATATATATATATATATATATATATATATATATATATATATATATATATATATATATATATATATATATTTATCTATATATATAATATATAGATATATATTATATATATATACGTATATATATAATATATTATATATATTAAAATATATACTATATATCTATATATTCTTGTAAATTTATATATTAATGTTGAATTAAGCTACAGTCAACCTGTGAATATAAACATTGTCAAAATATGTAAGCTTCATAATTATTAATTCATAAATATTTCGCAGTAATGCTATTCTTATTCTTCTACTTTCATGTATAATGGCAGTTTCATGACATCACCAGGTAAAAGGAATGGTGGGAGTAATACAGTGTAAATACCTTTCAGGAACGGTCATTATGGCTTCAAAACTAGACGGGCAGAAAAAGTCGTAATCCTAAATTTAGGGCTAATGTAAGTTATTTCATTCACATTTCAACAGAACGAGACCAGTCTCACATCTGCGAGGAACGAACGTTGCTGTGTGCTTTTCTTGCTGAGTAATAAATTAACATAATAAATAATATGAAAAAAACAATCAGAAACTAATATAATTTGCCATGATATCTATATTATAAAAAAAATCTGATAATAAAATCATAATCCATAATCATAATAATGTAATACGTTAGTAATAGAGCAGAGCCGCGTTATTTAAAAACTTTGAAATATTTTCAGCAGCAATGAATGAATAGGATAAAATGTAGCGTGATAAATTGTTGTTTAATGAACTCAAAGTAATGATTTAATAAGATATCTCTCACAGAAAAGAATTTACTTTCTTTGGTTAATACTAATGCTGAATAGTGACTGTAATCAGTTAGCTGATAGCCAGGTCGAAATTTTATTCAGGTTCCATACTATACCTTATATTACCTGCTCAACATTATAATTAATAATTCTTGTCATTTCCTCTTGCCACATCTTTAGTCCATATGTGTTGATGTATATTATCTATTATATGAATTTATAGCTATACATATATATAATCGCACATGTACATGTAACTAATCATCACGTTCCCTATAGAAGTCTTAAGAGAAACTGGTTGAATAATTTCTAGTTATAAATGTACGTTTCATAATCTAGGTTGTGTGCCTATATCATATAGTAAATACTTATATACTATATACTGATAATATAATATATATTAATTATATATATATATTATACTATATATAGATATATATCATATATATATATATATATACTAGATACTATACCTATATATATATATATATATATATATATATATATACTATATATATATATAATTATATATATATAGTATATATTAATATATATATATATATATATATATATATATATATTATATATATATATATATATATATAATTTATTACTATATATTATATATATACTATATATAAATATTAATCTAGTATTTACTTCTGCTATATATATATATACTATTAGACATTATATATATATATATATATATATATATATATACTCACTATAGTTTATCATATAAGCATATATATACTATATATATATATATAAATAATATACTAAAATAGTATAATATTACTATATACTATATATATACTTATCATATATATTTATATATAAATAATATATATATTTATTATTCATCCTCACGCTGAAGATCATTGTACTTAATCTATTATCTATTAACACTGGTCTTATTATTATTATTGTATTATATAATTATTATTAGTATATATTATATTTTATTATTATTATTTGATTAACACTTGGTTCATATTATTAATTATTACTATAATTATAATTATTATTATCTATTATCTTTATATTATTATATTATTATTATTATTATTTATTATTATTATTATTTAACACTGCACATATTATTATTATTATTTCTAATATTCCATCATTATTATTTTATAACTTAAGATATAATTGTTCATTAACCTCCACATTATTATTGTAATTATTAATTATCTATATATTATTATTATATTACTTTATTGATTATTATTATTATATATTATTATTAGTTATTATTATTATATTATTTATATATTATATTATATATATTATTATTATTATTTTATAATTATAATATATAATTATAATTATAATATAATTATAATATAATGTAAATATAATCTATTAATTATAATTATAATATTATACATTATAATTATAATTATAATATATATATTTATCTATATTATATATTAAATATAATAATAATTATAATATTATTATTATATTATTGTTATTATTATTCATATTATATTTTATATTATATATCTATGTATATATTATCTTATATTATTATATCTCTTTTAATTAATATTAAATCTTTTATTATAATTACCATTAGAAGCTTAATTTAAATAACTATAAATATTATTATAATTTATTATAATATAATACTATAATATAATTATTTAATATAATTATATTATAATTATAATATATATTTATAATAATATATATTTAATATAATTATAAAATTATAATTATTTATAATATTAAAATAATATAATAATTATTATAATTATTTATTTCATTATAATTATTAATTATTAGAAGTGTTTTAAGTATTATAATTATTATAATTATTATTATTATTATTTATATTATATTTTAGTATTATTATTATTACATTATATTATTATTATGTATTATATTATTGATTATATTAATTATTATATTATTATTATAATTATTATTATTATTTTATATTAATTATTATTATTATCATTATATTATTATTATTACTATTATATCATATTATTATTATATTATTATTATATATTATTATTATTAATAATTGTTATTATAATTATTTTTATAATTATTATTATTAAATATTAATATATAATATAATAATTATAATTATGAATATAATTATAATTGATAATGATAGTTATTATATAATTATAATTATAATTATTATTATAATATTATTATAATTATTATTATAATTATTATTATAATATTATTATAATTATTATATAATTATTATTAAATTATATAGTAATATTATTATTCATTTATTATTATCTAATTATAATTATAGATTATA
>JABUQX010038584.1:0-16528 GCA_015478945.1 Trachelipus rathkii
TGTTCACTGTGAAAGATGAAAGGAAACTGAAAATGAGTGGTGTGGTGGAAAAAATGAGAGGGAAAAAAGAAGGAGTTGCAATTCTGATGAGTAACCTGTGGTACAGAGCTATAGTAGATTTTGTTTGTGTGAGTACTAGAATTCTAATGGTTAAATTTAAGCTTGAGAAAATCTATATAGGTATGTGTGGTTATGACATTTGGCCCATCTGAGGATAATGTTGAAGAGTGCGCGATTTTCTGTGATAATCTGAATGAAGTTTTGGATGGGGTGAGTATGGTGACCTAAATGGTTGGATAGGTGATCAAAAAAGGGATGGTATAACAGGTGGCTTTGGGGTGTCGGGAGAAAATGAGAATGGTAGGAAGGTGATTGATTTCTGGGAGGAGAGAGGCATGTGTGTAAGTAAAACTTTCTTTAAACACAAGAGTATACTAGAGTTGGTGCAGGTAGAGATGGTATCGAAGTGAAAAGTATGATTGATTTTGTGTTGGTGAAGATGATGTTGAAGTATGTGTTGGATGTTAAATCAGTGAGGGGGTTAGGAATGGGTTTCTCGGATCATTATGTTGTTTTATGTAAAATTAAGTTAGTGGGGACTTGGATTGAGAGGAAGATGATAAAAAAGTGGATAGAATCAAGGGTGAAAAGTTAAGTGAACAAGGTAATAAGGATAGTATTTAAGAGCGCTTGCAAATAAATCAGTTGAATGTGAACAAGTTGAAACAACAAATCTGGACGCAAATGAAAGAATCGGTTGTTAGTAGTGCAAAAGAAGTAAGAATGTTAACAGTGAATGGTGAAATGAAAAGGTGATGCAAGCGGTTCAAAGTAAAAAAGAAGCGTGGCTAAATGTACTAAAAGCCAATGATGAGGTTTCAAAAGAAAGATGTTTGGAATTATATAAGGAGGAAAAAAGGAATACGAAAAGATTCATATAAAAAAAAAAAAAAAAGGTAAATGAACGGTTTGGAAGGAGGCTGAATGGGGACTTACAAGGGAATAGGAAGCTCTTCTGGAAGTGTGCGTGAAAGGTTAAGAATAAGAATAAGGAGAATCTGGTTAGAATAATTAATATGAATGGTGCTTTCTAACTGATGGAATGGATGTGAGGAGAGAGTGGAGGGAACACTTCGAAAATCTTCATAACATTGGCAGTAATGAAGAGGGGAACTGAAAGTATGTGGATATGATGGTGCAAGAAGGAATATGTATTTTGGGAATGAGGTCATTAGTAAGGATCAGGAGGTAATGGGCAGAGTGAGAAAGTTGAAGAATGGTAAATCTGCAGGTAATGAAATGATCAAGAACTGAGAAGAAATTGTGATTGAATGGATTTGGAAGTTGTGTAACGAAGCATTTATGGAGGATATTGTTCCCAGGGATTGGAGGAGAGCATTAATAGTACCCTTACATAAAGGTAAGGTAGATAAGTGTAGCGGTAGGGATTATAGGGGAATTAGTTTATTGAGTGTTGTAGGAAAGATATATGCTGGTATTTTTGGTCGAAAGAGTGCGTCGAGCGACTGAGGAACTGATTGGTGAAGATTAACAAGGTGCGTTTAGAAGTGGTAGAAGATATGTGGATCAAATCTTTACATTGAAACAAATGATTGAGAAAATGAGAGAGAAGAAGTTTTAGGGATTTGCAACAGGCGTATGATAGAATTAATAGGGAAGCTCTCTGGCAGATGTTAGTGATAGATGGTGTTGTTGGTGGTAGGCTTCTGAATGGAATCAAAAGTATGTATGACGATAGTGAAGCGTATGTAAAAATAAATGGAGGTGAAAGTGATTGTTTTAATATTAATAGCGTAGTGAGACAAAGATGTGCTATGTCTCCTTGGTTATTCAATTTGTATATGGATGGGGTTATGAAAGAATTAGAGGGGGGATGGCAGGGGAGAGTGTTAGAATGCTGGAGAATGGAAGAGAAGAATGGAGGGTTCCCTACTTATTATACGCGGATGATTTGGTTTTATGTTGCGAATCTGATGAGAGTTTGAGAGGATTGGTATAGATTTGGCAGAGTTAACGGTTTGAAAGTAAACGTAGATAAGAATAAGGTTATGGTTGTGAGTGAGGACAGTCCTCGGTGTGAAGTTGTGTTGGATGGTGACCAACCGAAACAAGTATCTGAGTTTAAATATTTAGTAAATATGTTGGATGAAAAGGGAACGGATGATGCAGTGTAGTAGGAAAGTTGCAAATGGTAGGAAGGTGCCTAGTGCAATTAAATCCTTGGTGGATATAAAGGGATTAAGTCTTGAGTGTGCTAGGGTCTTACATGAGGGTATGTTGTTACCTGTGTTAATGTATATTAGTGAAACTATGGTCTGGAACAAGAGGAATAGATATAAAGTACAATGTGTTCAGAAGGACAATCTTATGGGCGTGTTAGGTGAGAAGAATTGATAAAATGAGGAATGAACGCATTAGGGAGTCATGTGGTAAAGTGAAAGGGGAGTAATGAGAATAAATGAAAAGAACATTGAGATGGCTTGGTCTGTGGAAGGGAAGGATGATAGTCTTGTTGTTGCTTTGATATAATGGTGAGTGTGCTGGAAATCGACCGACTGGAAGACCAAAGAAAAAGTGGATTAAGTCAGTGAAGTAATCCCTGAAGGAGAGGAATGTAGTTTGGCTGAGGCTAGAAGAAAGGTACATAATAGGAGTGAGTGGAGGGGAATTTGTGGCGGGGTATGATTGTGGCCCACCTCGGCCAAGGGATAAACCCCGAGATGCCATTTGACGTAGATGCCTGGTGAGGCCCGTCGCCGTCCCCGAAGCCCATAGAAAGTGGATGGCAGCAGGCGGCGGCTGCTGGGCTGGCTAAGGCAGCAGCATATTATACAGCGGCGCTGCTGCTACTGCATATATATAAGAGCAGCATATAGCAAATAGCAGCAGTATATACATAAGTATATATATATATATATATATATATATATATATATATATATATATATATATATATATATATCAAAGGGGTATTGATTCTTATTGTGGTGTTATGCTCTTGGTGAATAACCTTTAGTATGGTATAGTGACAAGAACCAAATGCTTGGGGCATTTCGTACGTCCCTCCGTCCCCAGTACTAAGCATGTGCATTTGTCAAGTATGAATTCTTTTAATCTTTCTATCCCCTCATTTTTCTAATTATTTATATCTTTCAATCCTCCTCCTCCTCCTCGACAGTTTCTATCTTTTTTTTTTTTTAATTCCCACTCAGTCCCTTTAAGTATTTGTACGTAATTTCCCTTTTTCAAAAAGGTCATCCCTTCCCCTCCCCCATCACAGCACCTTGGGCTATCCGGTGCCTCTTCCCACATGGGTCTTCAGTCCACTTCACACTTCTTCCCCCATGGATGAGGGTACAGGCTAAAAACCGGTCATTACGCTTGCCTTTGACCAGGCCGCCAATTATAGCGGACCCGAACCTTGAACTAACTGGCAAAGAGGCTGTCCTGCACTTTGGTGTATAATCTCGGGCTATGGCGTGAAGTTATGTAGATTCTGTGCGGTACACTGGGGTAAACCGACGTGAAGTTCCGGGAGGCTCTTTCCCGAGGCCACATCCACAGCGTACCCTACGTGGTGTTGTATGGGTCTCTGGTCTGTGACCTGTTGTGGAGAGGACTACCCTTCCTTGTGAAATATACGCCCTTCCAACCCATCCTGTTATTTACTTGTATGTTTTTTTTGTTTTATCGTTTTAACTGCTCATTTATTGAGAAGAAGTCAGAGGTTTAATTTTTATGGGACTGGCTCTTCAAGAGGAAACGTTATTAAACCAAGGCGAGCAAAACAACAACAACAATTACCCTCTGTGAGGTTCCCAGCCTGACCCCACCTCGGTCCTCTGCATAGCCCCAGCGATTATGAGGTATTTCCGTTTTTATTCCTTCTACTATACCTGAAGGTCCTTCGCTTAACCTCAGCGATTCGTCGCCTGGTATGCCCTTGACAAACCACAGGTGCCCAAACGGTCGGAAAAATCCCGAGAAGGTGCCCCTCATCATGGTCGTTCTTATTTGTTTACTCCAAATTATAACCCCATCCCCCATCCGGGAATGCCAGCTGTCACATCATTCCCGATATATTACTTATTGCCACCCACCACCTCCAAAGCTCTTACTGAGCAAAAAACCATTATTCTTAGCGATGTACTCGAAAAAGCTTTAGGAGCTGAAGACCCCTCAGTCACATTAATGAAAAATGGGTCCCTTCTCGTTCAAGCTACTACCCGGAATCAAAGTTCTATCTTTTCATCCTTAACGTCTCAGAAAGACCCCTGTGAGCCTTCATCCTATCCCCCCATTTCTCACGTCCAAAGGCACTATTTATTCTTTAGAACAGAAAAACGAAGATATTGCTGTCATTTTGAGAAATCTCCAGCAGAAAAAGATTTCCCCCTCGTCGGGACTCGCACGATAACCCAAATCCTCGTTTACGCTTGACCTTTATTACCCCTTATCCCCTTCAAAGATGAAAATAGGATTTTCAAAATATAGTGTTCGTACGTTTATTCTCCGACCCAGACGTTGCTTTAAATGCCAACGGTTTGGCCATCCCCGAATAATACTAGGGATCTTATGACATATGCCCAGTTTGCGGAGAACAAATTTCATGATTTCCTGACCCCACAGTGCCTCTTCCTTAAAATGACCGTCTTACCTGTTTGAACAAGAGGTTTTGTAGTTATGTACCATACAAAAATTAAGCAGGAGAGATACCACTCACCAGCTCAAAGACAAATATCCCACAAGACAAAGGCAATCTTATATCACAATTTCAACAGCCACCCCCCCTGCCTCCGCGTGTTAATCCACCAACACAATTTCATTCCAGTAGAACTCTTCCCCTAAATTCTAGCGAAACACAAGCAGTTACTGCAACCTGCCCGCCTGCATTACTTATACTACCGAATTCTCAAATAATCCAAAAGCAGCCCTTGACCCAACAACCCTACTTCGAGTTCTGGTTTTCAACCAGCTAACGATGAAACTAAGTTGGTTCATCAAATACAAAGCTTGGACAGCATTTCCTGCCAAGACACACGTAAGAGGCCTGCATCCAAGTCCCCCAATATGTCTCCCACCGTTACTCAATTTTCTGAAAAAGATGTTCGTAAACATAAAGGAAAGATTAATCACCAGATTATTCGCTAAAATATAAAACATCCGAATTTCTAAAGCAAAACACACTGACCCCAGATGTAAAAAATGCAACTCAGAAGAGACCGGTCATAAGTCTATTCCCTGAGGCATATTAGCAACGACTTCAATAGATTTCCAGCCCAAATTCATCGCTACAATTATTGAAAAAAAAACGCACCAACCAACTCGCTGATAGCTTGCAGGATTATTCCAGCTCTTCTGAATCCTCCTATAACTCTTCTTCCGAATTTCCTACCTCAGCACTTCCTAAAGGATTTTATGCCTCAGCGGATGAAATAGACCATAGTTCCCAAATAGAGTCTGATGAGACGACCCACTGTCTCTCTCTAATGTTTCTTGCGCTTCCGAGAGGGATAAATGGAAAACCGTTCAACTCAAACGCCACAAGCGCTCCAAGCGTTCTAAATCTGTTGGTGGCACGAAAGGGGACCCAGAGGTTCCCTATCTTAACCCAAATTATCCAGTTTTCCAACATCACCCACCTGATGGCTCATTGACAAAGTATCTAGCGTCAGACCTCCGTAACCCAACGGATCCCATATTGGATCCCAATATTGCAACTCCAACTTCTTTACAAAAAAGTGTCACTTTTTCGGTGTCAAATGCTTACACTGCCTCCATGAAAACATTCCCATATTCCCCACCCATTTCTAAATCTTCTTGCTTGGCAGATGCTGATATCGCTTCCATTCCTAAACATGAGCATTTTGGTTGCTCTTCCAACGACCAACCAAGTCTACACAATAAGATGGACTTGGTTGAATTCAACTTATCTCGCATACAGGCGAAGCCCCTCCACCAAATACCACTTAAAACTCTCCCCCAAAACTGGTCATACAACCCAAATCTCTGTTGTGCGACTATTCCTTACCACCAGGGTTTGTTGCTCCTCCTCGTCGAGACCTACGTCTCAGCCTTTCCTCCCCGTTTGAATCCACTTCCAACATCATCCCTAGCCACAAAGAGACAATTAGACCATCCTCATAATATTTATAACAACATAGCATGGCCACCTTCCTTCAATGGATTGTAGCTGCTACTACTCTAATTTGGAAGAATTTGTTCAACTAATCAACATATGTGCACCAGAGTGCATATGTTTGCAGGAACTTCGACTATGTCATCGCGATTTCTTTCAACCGTCGGAATATAAATCGCCACTAACCTCTATAGAAAGAGGTGACAATGATGGGGGAGGTGCAGGAATACTCATTCATAAATCTGTCCCCTATTCTCCAGTCCCTCTTCAAACTAGACTTAATGCAGTAGTAGCACGAATTCATCTGTCCACCAACCTTACTATCTGTTCGATTTACCTGGCTTCTAGTAGTGAGTTTATTAAGGTCGACCTAGCTGATCGTTTTAAGCAGCTTCCTACTCCGGTTGTTATACTAGGAGACTTCAACCTTCTATCACCGTCTAAGTTCCTTGTAGATCTTCTAACACCCTTTTCCCTGGGATGCCTTAACACAAGACTCCGTACATATGAACGTTTAGATATATTCTCTTCTTCCTGTATTGATATTTGCTTTTGTTCCCATTCTCATCTGAATTGTTTTACCTGGTCCCGCTTTGATTATATTTATACGGCAGTGACCATTACCCAATAGCCTTAAATGAACTTGCACCGAGCCTAATGTTAAAACCCAATTCCAGTTGGCGTTATGACCAAGCGGAGTGGGCTCCTTTTCATCAGGTCACAGCTATCTCACTTTCACCCTTCAATAAGCTGTTTCAGACTATTGATGATACCTTTAACTTCTTTCAACAAGTTATCATCACAGAAACGGAAGCTTGCATTCCGCGATCTTCCGCAGGTAGACGTTCGGCAACCCCTTGGTGGTTCCAAGAATGTGCACAAGGTAACCAGGAGAGGAATAAACTCTACAGGCAATATGAAAGGACCCTCACCACCTCAAACATTATTATTTTTAAAGCAGCTGCGGCGATACCTCGTAGAATTAATCTACAAACGCGTAAACAATATACTTTCGAACTTATACTTCGATTGTCAACTCTACAGCTCCCCTTTCTTCAGTGTGGAAAGTTGCACAGAAAATATATCGCCGCTCCAACAACTCTTCACCCACAGTCCTCCGTTATGGGCCTGATATAACCGATACGATCTCTGCTCCTGCAGCTGTTGCAGATGCATTAGGTTAAAGTTTTGCTAGCCACTCTAGCTCTTTCAGTTATCCTGAAGCCTTTCAAAAATTGAGAATTAACACTGCACCGCCAAACTTTTCAACAGCGAAAGGGGAAGATCATACCTATAACCGTCTTTTTACACTTGCAGAGTATCAAGCTGCACTGACGAGCAGAATAGACGGTGCCTTTGGCTCAGACTTAATTTCCTACATAATGGTCCGTCACATTCACCCTTCTGCATCAGCGTTCTTGCTGGATCTGTATAACAGAATCTGGATCGAATCCTTTTTTCCATCTATTTGGACTACATCTTTTGTAATCCCTATTCCCAAATCTGGGAAAAAGAGATCAAAGTTGGCGGACAACCAAAGACCAATTTTGCTGACCTGTCATACTTGTAAATTAATGGAGAAAATGGTTTCGGGTCGCCTTCTTCCTGTTCTGGAGAGTCGCCAGGCTTTTTCAAATTTCCAGCTTGGCTTCCGCAAAAATTGTTCGACCGCGGATCCCTTGTTAAAACTGGATCATCACATCCGGGAAGCCTTTCAACTGGTGGAATGGTTCTTAGTGTCTTTTTTGACCTTGAAAAAGCTTATGACAGAACGTGGAGAACTAAGGTTCTCCTTAAACTCCACTCGCTCGGTTTCAGAGGTCAGCTCCCTCTCTTTATTAAATGTCTTCTGTAAAGCAGATCTATCCAAGTTTGGTGCTCTTCTGTTCTATCACGCCACTTTACTTTGGATGAAGGCGTTCCGCAGTGGCAGTGTTCTAAGTGTATTAGTATTTGCTCTAGGATTCAATGACATTGTTACTTCTATCCCAGCGATGGTCAATTTGTCCCTCTAGGTTGGTGACCTGGCTCTCTATATTGCAGGTGCCAGGCTGCCATTTTTTGAAAGGCAACTTTAGCTAGCTATTGAGAATATTTCACAATGGAATAATTCCCATAGCATCTATTTCTCACCCGCAAAAACCTCAGCAGTACTATTTAGGAAAAAGGGGAGTCGAAGAACCTCCCACCTTCCTCATGCGAACCTAACCTTATATGGTTCACCCATTCCTGTAACTTCACAAGTCAAATTTCTAAGACTCATTCTAGATAACCACCTAACATACGCACCGCTCATTAAACTCCTGAAAACGACTCGTTATCGCGTGCTTGACCTATTACGTTATCTCGCCTCAAAATCTTGGAGGTGCTGATCGCATGTCCCTTTTCCGTCTCTATCTCACCATAATCCGATCGAAATGGACTATGACTGCGTAATATATGATCAGACTTCTCCATCTCTACTACACCTATTAGATCTCATCCAAAACGAGGCGATTCGTATCTCCACTGGAGCCTTTCGATCATACCCCGGGTGAGCCTTGAAGTTGAATCCGATGTAATGCCACTCTCTCTTCGAAGGGAATACATCATGTGCGCAAGTTATCTTCGCTTTCAGACCTCAATACCATCTGTTCTAATACCGATTCTGCAAGAGATATGTCAGAATCCTTCTTACTGGCCATTTGCAAACACAATTTATAACATCCTTAACTTCAACATCCCTTTGCAAAAGGTGCTGCCGTTCTCTTATGCTGAAGGGTATACACCTTGGCTATTCCCTGCTCTCACCATTTGCCTGGTCCTGTCCTCTCTCTCTAGAAATCTAGCCACCCCGTTGCCTTGCTAAAGTCATCATTCCCGTCTCATTCCGCAGTTCACCTTGGATTTATTCCAGTTTTTACTGACGGCTCTAAAACAGGGGACAGTGTGGGTGAGTCTGCTGTCTTTCCTGACCGCAACTCTCCCATACCCTCCCCCTCATTCTTCAATTTTTACGGCAGAATTAATGGCTATAATGATTGCCCTTTCTCGAATTATATTCCTTAACACCAAGACCATTCGATCTTATGTCATTTATTCAGATTCGCTCAGCGCCCTCCAGGCGCTTAAAACGCCCCTATTCTAAAAACACACATGGTATACCGCGGTACAACATTTCTTCGGCTGCTCCACTCTCGAAAGAAACAAATCATACTGTGTTGGACCCCCTCTCAGGTAGGGGTAACTGGCAACAAAATCGCTGACAGATAGGCCAAAATTGCCGGTTTCTTCTTTTCTGAGTTGTGATCTTGGGTACCCTCCCAGGATGCCATTCGACAAAGGTTCGTCGTCCATCAGCTGAATTATTACCACGCTCTCCGCACAAGAGCTGTCCCGGTCTTATGACAGGATGCTGGAACGAGTGGATCACGAGGGGGCGAAGCTTAGAAATATAAAACCGAACATTTGGCGAGTGGTCTTCCTCTACCAAGACGAAAGTGCTTACAGCCGAGTTGATACTTGCATGCCTGCCGTATGGTACAACCAATACGACTCATAGCCACTACAATGTCACGGAACCCTCTTCATTGTAATTTGCCGTCGCCATAACCGCCGCAATCTGTTAAAGCCAATTTTTCATGGATTAAGTCCCGCGACTGGACCCCATTCGCCCGTCGCATTTCCTACTTTATGATCCATTAACAGCCCTATCTAAAAGGTTATCACATATTTATCTGAATCCTCCCACCTTTAACAGTAACTATTTTCTTCCTATCTACAAGAATTGAATATTCTCAATAACCATATGATTTAGGTATATTAGGGCTATTAAATGTAAGGACTCTTTTAATACCTACTATCTCATCTCGTTTTTGACTGAATTCATTCGCCCACCCAAATTTGACATTTAAAATATACATATTTTAAATGATTGCCAGGACCCATGGAGTTGATTATTCCACCCAGTGTGGTCGAAATCCTCGTGGACCGTGTGTTACTGTGTCTGGTGTAATGTGTATGTGTATGTGATGTGTATGGTATGTTGTGGTGTGTGTGTGTGTGTTGTGTGTGTGTGTGTGTGTGTGTGGTGGTGTGTGTGTCATCAACAACAACAAAAAAAGAGACGGGCTTAGTGACATTATAGAAATGCTGCTATGTGAATGACTACCATACCTTTTCTGTGCTTTACTATTTATCATAGACAAAATACTAGACACCCAATTTTCAGTCACAGAATATATATATAATATATATATATATATATATATATATTATAATATATATAATAATATAATATATATATATTATATATATATATATATATATATATATAATAATATTATTGTTAAAATTCATATTAAAACTCATATTTTTTTTCTAATTTCTAATAATTTATATATTAACTTTATTAATTTTTAAAATAATTATAGCTTAAATTTTAGTAGAAGCGTTATTCATTGTTCCCTGTAAATATTTTAACCAATTTGAGCAAGGCGCGATATGTATCTGCGCAACCTCCTTGATCATTATATTATTATAAAAAAACAAGATAAGTTAAGCTACTTCGGACCATCGTTCGGTTAAAGTTTTTTTGGTTTAATTGCAAACTTTTAATTTGTTAAGCATATATAACAGTGCAAAGTTCTACTTAATTAGACATAATCCCCCAACCTTTATGTTGGAAATATTTAGTAATACTTTTTTCTCTAATGAAATTCCTAAGTAAAAATATAGAACTATGCAATATCGTTCTGAAAGTCAAATTATTTTTGAAACTACCATCATTGAATTGCGCTCCTATCTTATGAATCCAATTAAACGGATCCTGTAAATTATAATTCTATTATTTCGAGGTAGAGCCTGGCCAGGAAACTATTTTGGGTAATACATTGGTTGTTCCTTGGCATGTTGTAGTTGCCGTAATTATTATAATAAGTAGAACTTTGCGATTTGGTTATCACTTTTAAAGAAGTATAAATTAAATATTATTTCCAAGAAGTATATGTTCAAATTTTGTTGAGTTGGTATTATTTATAACTTAGCAAAGTTGAACATATATTTTTATTTCACAAAAATTAATTTTTCAACTCAGAAAAAGTTTCTATTTTCGTATCGAAAAATTGCATTACGTATTCATAGTAGAAATATTCATATTTATACTGTGACGTATTGTTCTTAGAAAGATCGATATTTTCAATATCGATAGTGGAGCGATATTGCTTTGTTCGATATTTGTATCGAGTATGTATCGATATATCGATTACATATCGATATTATAAATTATTCTCGAAGGCTGAATGTAAATTTAAGTGTGAATTTTGTTAAATTGAAATGGATTTTAAGCATTTCTAGTGTAAATATATTATAAAAAGTGATAGTGTTAGTAATTGGTGATAGGATAGTTTATAATAATCATATATTAAAGCAAATTTATGCTAAAATTAGAAATTAAGTTTGTTTACAAGTAGTACATGCTGCGAATAGGCTATAGCTATTGAAAATTATAAAGCTGCCTATTTAATGAATTTGGATTTCATTTATTGGTTAAGAAAATTATTAATATTAAGGTATAGTAATTAAATTATGCTACAAATAGTAAATTTTATTATAGGCTAAGTTGATATACCTAATCAAAATTATGGGCTTAACTGATGAAGAAGCTCAAGCTTTAAGCTCTTGTAAAGCTTCTGTTAAAGCTTTGATAAGAAAAAGAGCTATTTCTAAAGCAAAAATTACTAATAATTTAAAAAAGTTAACTGCTTTTGGTAATGAAAATAAATTAACAGAGCCTCTATTTAGAGCTGTAAATACTGATATTGAGAAAGAAGTCTATTCTATTAAAAGTTTGGATGATGAGATTGTCATACTGTTGTCTGATAATAATGTAGATAATTTAGATCCTTCTTATTTTAATTCTGAGCTTGAAGGTCAAGTAGATTACCATTTTGAGTTGTCAGCTGAGTTATTGTCCTTAGAAAAATATTTTCCTAAAGAAATTGTAAAAATAAATGAGAGTGTAAATACTGATAATTTTTTGGATTTAATAAATAAGGTTAATATAAATGATTCTAAACTGCCTCAGTTGCAGTGCGAAGTTTTTGATGGATTGGGAAAGAATAAATTACTTTTTTCCAATTTCCTTAATAAATTTAATAATTTAATCGGTAATAAGAGTAATTTAACCAATTCAGTAAGGCTTACTTATTTAATTAGTTTTTTAAAGGATTATGCTCTTAAAGTAGTAAGCCATCTGTCTATTACAGATGAAAACTATGACATAGCCTTAAGGTTATTAAAGAAAGAATTTCTTGATAGGCCTTTCATAATTAATGAAAATATAAATAATATTTTAGATCTTAAGGTTGATGAAGGCTATGATGAAGGCTTTTTGAAATTGAAAGTGTATATAAATGAACTTAGGTCAATGATTTATGAACTTAAGAGTTATGAAGTAGACTTTTTAGAAGCTGATACACCTGGAAGTCTACTCTTGAGTAATATAATATTTCAAAAATTGCCTAAAGTGTTTAAAAGTGAATTAATACATAAAATTGCAAATAATTATCCTACTTTGGTACAAATTTTTGATCATTATAATGAGGTTATTAATACTTTAAGTATTTTGTCCCAAAATAGGAAGGATGTATCAACCAAAGCTAAAGTAAATAAAGTTTTTCAAGCTACTAAAGCTCCTAAATCTAGTACTCTTCAAAATTTTAAAACTGTAAATAATAGTAAAGATTCTAAAATGTATGTAAATAATAAAATAGAAACTCAAACTTACAACCCTACAATTTGTAAGCTATGTCAATTAAAAAATCATCCTCTCTATTTATGTGACAAGTATCCAACAGTGCCTCAGCGTATAAAACGTGCCAAAGAGCTAAACATGTGTCATCATTGTGGAGGTTTGGGTCATGTGCCTGAAAAATGTTATGGTATTAAAAATAAATTAAGATTTAATTGTTTTAAGTGTAAAGCTAATTCCCATATAACAGCTTTTTGTCCCAATGATATCCCAAATGAGCAAAATGAGTCTGTTAGCTCCTTATGTATAAGTTTCCAACAAAATGTGGATAAAGTGTATTTGTTGCCAACAATTTCCTTTCAACTCTTTAAAGGCAACAAAAAGGTTACAGTAAGAGGAGCAATAGATACATGTAGTCAACGCTCTTACATATCTAAAAATGCCATGACAGGTTTAATTAATAATTTTGATAATTTACATGAATTAGAGTACAATATTCAAACTTTCATTGGTGCAAAACAGCGAATTTTTCAGCAATTGTTATTGGGTTTACAATTTAATGATCGGGAAGTTTTTAGCATGCCTTTCCTCATTGACAATGATTTAAATTTAAATTATAGAATTCACGGCATGAATAAAGCGGTTGAAAATTTTAAGAAAAATGGTATTCCTTTAGCTGATTCTTTTTTTTATAACAGTGGAGACCATGATATGTTTGACATAGATTGTTTATTAGGCACAGACATTATTCAATTTCTTCCTTCTTTTAATTTAGTTAATATAATGTCTGGAAGTTGTTTTAAAATTGCAAATAAGTTTATACCTATAGGTAATGTTCAAAATTTTTTAACCAGAAATCAAATCATAGAAGTAAGTAAAGTGAATATGCAGTCTCCATTGATAGAAGAGGAGGAGTCTGCTTTAGTAAATGAAACCATTGTAAATTTGATTTTAAATCCTATTAAAAGTTATTTTCACCCTTTTGATAATATTTATGATGATTCTGAAGTAGAACATGGACTTGAATATTTGTTGTCCATGGAGAGTGTTGGTATTCCTACTAAAGAGGATAATGATCTAGCCTCTTATGATGAGATCATGATTAAAAAATTTAAGAATGATATTTCTTTCCAGGATGGCAATTATTATGTCAAACTTCCTTGGATAGAAGAAAAAATTAAAAATGTTGCTTCAAATTTTGATATTTCTTTGAGAGTATTGAATAGAGTCTATTCTTCTCTTAAGCAAAAAGGACTTGTAGAAAGTTATAATAATATTTTTTCTCAATATTTGCAAGATAATATAATTGAAATTGTAAATATTCCTAAATTTAAGAGATGTGATTATATATTTATACCTCACAGACCTATAATAAGAAGTGAGGAGCAGATCACAACTAAGATAAGACGTCTTTAATTGCTCTTTTAAAATATCTAAAGACAGCCCTTCCTTGAATCAGGCTTCTTATGCTGGTTTAGATTTAATGAACTCCCTTTTAAAATTACTTTTAGTATTTAGAACTAATAATTATGTTGTCCTTAGTGACATTAAACAAGCCTTTTTGTCTATCAAATTAAGAGACGAATATGACAAAAACAAATTCTGTTTTTTATGGTATCAGAATGATGAATTAATCTCTTTCAGGTTTAAAACTTTACTGTTCGGTTATACAGCGTCCCCTTTCATTCTCCATTATATAATGAAACATCATGTAGAAAAGTTCCCTGATGATAAGTGTAGGGATATCTTGTCTTCTAATTTTTTTGTAGACAACCTGATTTTTACAGGCAATAATTGCAAAGAATTGGAAAAGTTGTACCATCTTACTTTTGAAAGAATGAACCAGGGTGGGTTTGAACTTCGCTCTTGGAATAGTAATTGTGAGCAGTTGTGTGAGAGTATGAGAATGGATGGTAGGTATGTGGAGCATGAAAATGAGTATGAAAAGGTGCTTGGGTATAAATGCAATTTAAAGAAAGATTCCTTGCATGTGTCGTCAGTAAGTTATAGGAGCTCGTGTAGTACAAAGCGACAGATACTTTCTGAAACTTCCAAGTTGTTTGATCCTTTAGGACTTACAATACCTATTACCGTAAGAGGGAAGTTGTTAATGAGAAGTGTTTGGGAAGCTAAAAAAGAATGGGATGAAAAATTACCTGGGGAAATGTTGACTGAATGGGGTAAACTGAAGGAGGATTTAAATGAATTGAGTAAGATTGAGTTTCCACGTCAAGTTGTGAATGAAAGTGAATCCTATGGTCTGAATATATTTTGTGACAGTTCTGCTAAATGTTATGGGTTTGTTGCATATGGTTCAAGTGAAGGAAAAAATAACCTTTTGTTTGCCAAGGCCAAAGTAACACCTGTTAAAAAGACCTATAGTATTCCAACCTTAGAACTATTAGGAGTCCTTTTAGCTTTAAAATGCATATCCACTATTTTAGACTCTTATTTTAACATCATTTTTGAATATGTAAATATAGGTGTGGACTCACAAGTAGTTCTTAATTGGCTTTTGACAGGTGAAACCAAGGTCAAGGCTAAGTATGTTAATAACAGGTTAAAAGATGTTATCACTTTGTGTGATGACATCAGAAGTAAATATAAACTAAAAATTATTTTTAACTATGTGCAAACTGCTCAAAACCCAGCAGACCTTTTGACCAGGGGTTTAACTTTTAAACAATTTGCGAAAAATTTAAATATGTGGAAACATGGTCCAGAGTGGCTTTGTAAGGATCTGGAGAGGTGGCCAAAATTTCCAATGCTTTCACTTTCTCCAGAATTTAGTAATTTTGCTACATTAAATTTTAATACTAATGTAATTAATATTAAACATAATAATATTGATGAAATATTGGAAATAAATAAATTTAGTAAATTTGAAAAAGTAATAAATATAACTAGTTATTTGTTTATGTTTCTAAGCAAAATTACTAAGGAAGACCCTTGCAAAAAAGCTCTTAAATATTGGATCAAAAAAGTACAAAACTCTTCATATACTAAAGAGATTGAATTTTTAAAATCGGATCAAAAGGGTGCAATACCTAACCTAGTTAATAACTTAAATTTATTTTTGGATGGTGATGACATTTTAAGATCAAAGGGTAGAATATCTAAATGTACATACTTTAATTATGATATAAAAAATCCTATCCTTTTGTCAAGATACCACCACTTCACCACCTTATTAATTTTGAAGGCTCATAAAAAAATGCAGCATTTGGGATTAGATAGTACATTAAATTATATTAGAAACCAAGGTTTCTGGATTCCCAAAGCTCGCATAGCAATAAAAAAGGTCTTAAATCAGTGTATGTTATGCAAAAAAATCAATGTGCGTGCTTTTAAATATCCTAAGTGCACTGACATCCCTAAACATCATATGAATTTAGTAATGCCTTTTAAATTCACAGGCATTGACTTTACTGGTCATATATTTGTGACTAATGAGACTACAGGTAAACTGGACAAGATGTTTATCCTATTATTCACATGTCTTAATGTAAGATCAATTCATTTAGAACTAGTCCCTGACATGGGTGTGACAAATTTTTTACTAGCTTTTCAAAGGTTTTGTAACCTATATACCATCCCAGATTTCCTTTACTCTGATAACGCTAGAACATTCGTGAAAG
>JABUQX010038585.1:0-35323 GCA_015478945.1 Trachelipus rathkii
TAAAGGTGGGGCAATGGTGGTGGAAGGTGGTGAAGGAATATAAGTAAATAATGGTCCCAGTTTCCAGCTGAAGGCCAGTCTGGCCAATTTAACAGGCATTGCAGTCTGAACAAGTAAAAGTAAACAACTGAGGGAACCTGAGAAACACTGGGAGGGTATTTTGTAAGAGAAAAAGGAGCCTATGGAGGGAGAATAATTTAAACAAGGTAGGGATAAATATGTGAGGAAAGAATGTATTAAGGGAGAGGGCAAAGCCATGAAGAAGGGAGGAGTGAGAGGAACAGAGGAAAGGAATCTAGTAAGTAAAGCGACTTCGGGAACAGTGGGGGAGGGGGATTGTAGGTTTAAAAAATGTTAGAAAGAAAGTTAAAGATGAAAGATTCAATAAGATTAAGAAGGAATAAATTAAACTTAAAGAAAGACTTGGGATAGATCATTTCATGATGGAACGATAACATGACAAACAAATATTGTAGAGAATCTTATGAATATAGTAATGGAATTAGTGATGAGTTTAGAGGGAGATGAACTAAGAAAGTTAATACCAAGAAAGATAGAAGAAGGTCTGTGATAAACGGAGGTGTTGAAACCCGACTGGGTATGTGTGACGAAAACATCGAGAAAAGGAAGAGAATTATTGACTTCATCTTGGCGGGTGAAACTAATATTAGAGTGCTTGGAGTTAATATATGTGAAAAAAAAGGTCTGAATGACTTTTATTATGAAAGACTAGAAAACAATCACCAATCATCAATTTTTTTTTTTTTTTTTTTTTTTTTTTTGCCAATGATAGTTTTTTGGCTCCACTTGTTTTTGTTGTGTCCTCATTTTAGTCAAATACCTGCGATTCAAATTCTATTGTTTTTAGAATTTTTAAGGTTAATTTGCATATTTGCATTATAACCTTTAATTTTTGGTTTCTGCAATTCATTTTAATTTCTAACTCTGTTTTCCAGATACCTGATGATGAACATTGTAATGTTCGAAACGTTGTATATTAATAAAGAATAAATAACTCGATGACCTTGGTATCATGTTTAGCCATCCTGTTCATCTTGAAAATCCGGTTCCCTAGGAACAAGTCAATGTCAACTATATATATATATATATATATATATATATATATATATAATATATATATTATATTATATATATATAATATAATAATATATTACTATAAAAAAAAATAACTGTAATATATATATATATATATATATATATATATATATATTATATATATATATGTGTGTGTGTGTGTGTGTGTGTAAAATAAGATTTGAGTTTGAAGATCGAAGATTTCATTGTGTGAATGCATTGACAATATGAAAACCAATTAGAGGTGATGATTCTGCTTGCAGAGTTCCTGAAATACTTTAAAAACTCAAATATTGAATGTGCCATTCGCACACGGATAAACAAACAACATAAACAAACGAACAAATAGTCATCCTTTCTTTTAAAGAAACACTGGAAACAAAAGATTGAAGTGACTGTGTATTTCCTCCGCATCACTTTGCCTCAGGCAAATTACTGGATGTACCTTCTGCAAATTTTAAAGCTAAATGCAAATGCAATGTTAAAATATATATAGTATATAATATATTATATATACTATATATATATTATAACTTATTATATTACTATAATATATATATTACTAATTATTATATATATAATATATAAAATACATATATATATATATATATATATATAATTATTAATATATATATATATATTATATATATACATATATATATATATATATATATTATATATATATATATATCATATATAACATATATATATAGTATATATATATATACTATATATATATATATTATATACTATATTATATATATTATACTATAATTATAGTATATATTTATAATATATACTATATGTATATATATATATACTATATATATATATATTATTATATATAGTATATATATAGTGTGTATATATATATATATATATAGTACATAATATACTATAGAATAAATACTACTATATAGTATAAGTATATATATATACATACACTCACAACTCCAATATACAATATATACATATATATAATTTTTATATATTGTATATACTACTTATATATATATAATATAATAGTAGTATATATACTATACTATATAAATATATATATACATATATAAACATATATACTAATACATATATATATATACATAATATTTCTTAAAACTGCGTTGGATTAAAAACAACAAGAAGCAGTTATTAAATGGGTTAAATTGGTTCAAGTATTAAAATAAAAAACAAAAATTTTTTACGGGAATATATTTCTTACTTAAAACTTTTACAAAAAATAAAAATGTCGATATTTTTACTTTTCATTCAACTTTTAATCTTATAAGATCCAATTTTATATTTAAAATAAATATTTTTATTTTGGAAATTTTGGTAACAGAAATTCCGATTTTTTGCAAGCCATTTAATTTTAATATATTTCCGTTTCGTGGTTTGTATGCAAACCCGGCTACCAGAAAAATAAAAAGATTTCTTCTTCTTCTTCTTCTTCCTTTTCCTTTATCTTTATTTCTTCTTTTTCTTTTTCTTTTTCTTTTTCTTTTTCTTTTTTTTTTTTTTCTTTTTCTTTTCTTTTTTTTTCTTTTTCTTTTTCTTTTTCTTCTTTTTCTTCTTCTTCTTCTTCTTCTTCTTCTTCTTTCTTCTTCTTCTTCTTCTTCTTCTTCTTCTTCTTCTTCTTCTTCTTCTTCTTCTTCTTCTTCTTCTTCTTCTTCTTCTTCTTCTTCTTCTATCTTTTTTCTTTCCCTTTTCACCTTAACAATCTCTTTATTAAGTTCTTATCTCTACATCCATTCTCGAATGCATCCAAGCGGGTTTCCCGTTGGGTAATATTTCTTCAAGGCTCTCCTCACTCTCCACAAAATGATTTATATAGATGGTATTCTTCCAATTTTTCTTCCCACAAACAAACACAGGTTCATCAAATGTTTTATTTATAAGACTTATTTTCGCTCCATCAGCGTTCCGAGATAGATTTCCACACTACAGACGTAGATATCAGATTGCGTACACGTTATTTGACACACATAAAAGGACATGAGCGTATTCAGCAACTCTGAAAGGAAAAAGTTGCTAAGATGAATGATAAATGGTGAATGGAAAAACTCACAGAAATAACAATGAATGAAAGAGGAAAGAAAATGTAACTTACTATTGCTTCCCCCAAAAAATGGTAAAATCAGATTTCTTTTAAAAATAAAATTATCACAATATTAATATTACTATATGTATATATATATATGTATATATATAAAATATAATATATATATATATATTATATATATATATATATATATATTATATATTATAGATAATATATATATAATATTATATTATAGCTATATAATTATAAGTATACTACGCATATATATTATATAAGATATATATTTATATATTATTATACTATATATATATATATTAATATATATATAGTAATATTTATCATATATAATAATATACTATATGATATATATATATATATATAATATATACTATATATATATATATATTTTATATTATAATATAATAATATTATATATATACTTATATTATATATAGAATCTATTTTATATGTATTTTATTTATTTTATATATATATATATATACTTATATTATATATATATATATATAACGTATATTAGTATATTATATATATATATACTATATAATATATACGGTACCAGACCTATAATATTGTCATAGTATACTATCATATATATATATAATTGTAAATATTATTATTACTATATAATATATATTCCCCGCAATGGGGGTTTGATTCTTTATTGTGGTCGTCTATATCTTGGTGAATAGGCCGTACTGACAAGAAGCAATCTTGGGGGATTTCGTGACGTCCCTCTAAGAAATAAGTTTTCTATCCTATGAGTACTTTACAAACTACTCTCCTTGATGAGGTATCATTAATCTTTAGACCAGAACTCTACTAGATATGTAGTCAACGATATACTCGTTGTGACCAATTCACCAGTAGCAAAGCACTAGAATGTAGTACCAACTCCATAACCCCAAAACCTGCTGATTTTCACCTTTAATTAAATTACTGAGAATTGTGCCCCGTGTAGTTCAGCTCCACTTAGCGTTTTTATATTCTATATGTTTTTACTATTTTTTTTATACCGAGCGTTAGTAACCGTGCCTTATAGTCACATACAAATTGCAGGGATCCGACACTGTATAGGAGGATGGTTGTCCTGCACTATGGGTGTAATAATCTCGAGATCTGGCGTGGAGTGGAGTTTTGGAAGTCTGGGCTGTGAGGTTGTCTAATTTTGTGACCTGTGTGGGGTGCAAAGACTATCATTCCTTATGAAATATACGCTGTTCCGGTCCATCCTGTTGACATAGCCGTTATTTCAGTTGTTTATTGTGTATCCTTCACCTCAGTTCAACGAAGTATGTGCTTTAACTTCTATGAAAATGGTTTGGAAAGATAATACATTCTTAAATGAGCAATTGCCAACTATCGGACACCCCACCTGACCATACCTCGGTCCCTGCCTTCCTACTCCTAGACCACCCAGTGTTCCGCTTCTTCCTTTCTACTACGCCTGGAAAGTTCTCTGATGTAGCTTCAGCGTATTCATCGACCTGGGTAAGTCCTCGACACCCCGGGTGGTCAAACGGTTGGAAGGCCAATCCCAAACAATACTAGTCGTTTCTTCGTTTATTTACCCATATGCTGCTTCCCCACACTCGCAAGGCAGAGGAATATCAGCCGATACATCATTTCTGATATATTATTTATTTTGTTCCACTACCTCCAAAGCTCTTACTGAGCAAAAAATCATTAATTTTAGCGATGCACTTGAAAAATCTTTAGAAGTTGAAGATCTATCCCCCAGTCACCATTAATGAAATAAATGGGTCCCCTCTCTCATTCAACCTTACTATCTTAGAAGAACAAAAGTTTCCATCTTGTTATCCTTAAAGGAGTCTCTTATGAAACAGCCCTCTTATTCCCACTCTGAATAAAATCATTAAATATCATTCGAGAAAGCTCAAAAGTCTATTAAAATGTTTTGTACTTCTAGCTTCACTTGACCCTCTACTTTGCGCCAAGATGTTGGCACTTTATCGCTTTTCCTTATTAGGTACCGCGCGGCATGTGTTCGAGGTTAACTTACCACTAGGCGTTACCACCACCTTTACGGACGCCCTAGGCGCACAATAGGTGCTACTGCGCCTCCTGGGTACTGGTCTGGCACACGAGTTTTGTGTAGATATTGGTAACTCCAGGCTAGTTCGCTGCCGTGCTTCCTTCTTTTCTGCCACCATCTGTTTGTGGAATTCTCTTCATCTTCTGTGTTTCCTGTGCTGAAATTAATCTCCCTCACTTTATAACAGTCTTGCGTCTGCTGCTCATCTACGTCAATTTTTTGCTCCTCATCTAGTGAGGAAATTGTGGCGTGGCAACACCCCCCTCCATGCAATATGGATCTGCCGTGATAGTTGGTGACAACTGTAAAATATATATATATATATATAATATATCTATATATATAATATTATATACTATATATATATATATATATATATATATATACTAATATATATATATATATATATATATAATATATATATTATAATATATAATAATATATATATAAAATATATATATTATTTATATATAGATATTTACTATTATATATATATATATATATATATAATACTAATATATTAAACAATGAATTAATAATATAGTCTAATATATATCAATATATTATATATATAGATTATTATATAATATTATATAATACTATATATATATACTCTATTATATATATATACTTTAACTACAGTATAAATATATCATAAATAATATATAATATATGTATATATATATATAATAATATTTATATTATACTAATACTATATAATATATATATATATACTAATCTATAATATAAATTAATATATTATAGATTACCTTTTATAAATATATATATATATATATAATTTATATATATATATGTGTATAATTTACTAAAATATATTATATATAACTAAATATATATTATATATATTGAATATATCATTACTATATATATATATATAGATATAATATATATATATATATATATATATATAATATTATAATATATATATTATATATATATATATTATATATATATAATATATATTATTATATATATATATAATATATATATATATATATATATTATATATATATATAAATAATATATATATATATATATATTATATATATTATTATATATACACACACTAAAAATATATAACTATTTTTATTCTTTTTATGTTTTTCAACTTAAAGCGAACCCAATAAGACGCCAACTTCTCCCACCGGTTCTATCTTGCGCCCGATGGGAAGGACAGCTCTGCCCATCACCATCAGCGCCATTAAGATGTTGCTCAGGGCTAATTGCCCTGCAACTCCAGTCTTCATTTTATATCTAATTATTTAAGCTAAAAATGCAATAAATAATTAACTGTCCTTTATAAAAGATTTCTTTGAGTGAATGTCTCATTCTAGGACGAGCTAGTATTGATCATACAAGTGATAATAAAACAGATATAAAACATTAGAAGAATGTTTGATTTAAAATCTTATGGCATAAATAACATAGAGCTGTTTAGAGGCCACTTTCGGATTAGCTTTACCTATATAATCGATGGAATTTAAATAATATAAACGAAATATAATTATTTAAGCATTGCTGATAACATGATCTCAGTTATTTTATATGCAAAATTAAATTTCCCTGCTTTTGAATTCTCAGCCGCTGCTGGAAATAAGAGTTCATAAATAAATAGAAAAACTAAGTTTTGATACACCTACTTTTATATGGATTGCATCGGTAAGTGATTTATTTGATTATATGCCAATATAATTAGATAGATCACCCACTCTTTACGTATTTTGATGAGCCCCAGAGTGATATCAAACGTCACCTTATTTTGTTCAACCAGATAGTGACATTGATCATTAGAAACTGTCTGTCAAATATCAACTCTCAAGCATATGTTTTTTTTTCGATCAACAAAGGTATCTTTTTAAAATGCAGATTTAATTGTGTAAGTTTGTAATTATTTTTAACTAAGAGTAATTAATATATTGGAAACGCTGCTGCATAATAATATTGTAGATGATAACGTGGATAGATTATTTTTATATAATATTTTTTTTCAAAAAGCCTGTAAAGGAAAATTGTCGTGTTTTCCTAAAAAGATTTAACACTCGGAGAAGTATTTATGACGATGAGAGTGCATGGAGGTGTCCCCTTCAATGCTCTCTCCCGTTCCCCCCAAAATCGTTGGGCATGAGGTTAAAACGTGTAACAGAAATATGTGTAAAGCGGGCATATTTACATGTGACCGTTAGGTGATATAAGAAATATTCCTTTTTGAGGAAGGAAAGTTGTAATTGCTTTAGGATTAAGCCAATAAAATTTATAATTGTAAAGCCCTTGAGGCTAAGGAAAAAATTGCATGCGTAGAAATTTCTTTTATTAAAATTTGTGTATTTTATTTAAAAATTTTAATAATTAGATTTTGAAGTTTAGTTTCTGAGTGTTAAGAATTGTACATTTGTATGTTATGTTCTTAATAAATAAATTTTATTTATATATCGAAGGAAAATCTATTCACTTAAATATTTTATAGTGTTATAAATTGCAGTGAGAGATTCTAATGTATCACTCAAACTTAAATGAAAGTGTGTAGAAAGCATGACCGAAGAGTTCCTCTCTTTCATGTAAATTAAATTTCTTTTCTCTTTAGCGGAAACTAATAAACCTGGTTCAAAATTGTTTACCTTTCTGTTATTCGTCACGGGACATTGGCTTCAAGAACTACTGTTCTTTTAAAAATCTAGAAACGAATAATTCGAATATATTAAATCTTAATAGTGGCAAGTTTATATTTGGAGATACTTTAAGCACTTTATATAAAATGCTTCAATTTTTCAAATTTCTCTTTTTCAGGTGTACTGACAGAGTACTATAAAATAATGTATGAGGTATGTTAGTAAATGTAATAAACGCTTTTAGGAGCGTAATTCTGGTACACATCTTATATGATCACACATAACTGTTTTTATTCTTTTTAATATTATTTTAAATTAATTACGAGCTACATTTTTGGATAACAGTTTCAGTATCTTGCGTACCCCAAGGTGGAAGGAAAGTTCGGCCATCGCCATCATCGCCGCTAAGATGGTATGCGTACTGACTTTGATTTTGTAAATTCGTAACCCATAGTCTATATATAAAATTAGAGGTGTCGATGACTAATGGGTTCGTATGACAGATTTCTACTCGAAAAAGCTGAAGTAAGTGACGGTCTTTAGATCAAAGTGATATTTAGAAGATATAAAACGTAGACTATTGGTGATTTAAGAAACTTAGACAAAAGAACATTAAAGCTGATAAGGCAGGACTGTGAGCCGGCAATTTTTCCGGCCCGACTTCCGTCCGGCTCCAACCATGGTTTAAAATTACCCGAGTCCAACTCCGGGCTCCGGCTCATAGCATTTTTAAGTTTACCCCGGGTCGACTCCGGGCTCCGGCTCCGGTCCGGCTTCCGGCTCCGACCCTAGTTATTACATTCCTTCTCCATTTACAGTCATGAAATCATTAATTCTGATACTGCATTTTGGGGTTATGATGAAATTAAATGTTGTTAAGGACATCTTTATTTAGCTAGACATTTAAAACTTAGAAAATATGTTATTAGAAAATAAGAATTTTAAGAATACAGAAAAGGAATCATTTACACTTTCTTCTAAATTTTAATAAATTCCTCTTTTGAACGATGAACTAACTGATGTACAGTTACGTAACATAATTTTATATTTTTTTTTCCTAAAGATAAAAATCAAATTTTAGATTCAGCCTAAAGTATAAACTAATTTCCCTTTTTGAAATAGTTTTATGATTTTTTGAAAATTTTCATGTTTTTACAAATTATGATATATATTATATAGATTTAGGATATATATATATATATATAATATAATATATATATATATATTCGTATTTATTTTTTATTATTTATAATATATATTATATTATTATAATATATACTATAAATATACTATGTACTATACTATATATTACTATATGCTATACTACTATATATTATATTTATATATTTATATATTATATATATATATATATTATTTATATACTATATACTATATATATATATATAATTATATATATATATATATATATCTATATATATATATATATACCGTCTTACTATATATATAATATTACTATTAGTTACTATATATATTATATATTATTAGTAAAATATTATATATATATATATACATTATAATATATTTATCTTATAATAATTTTAATATCTACAGATTTATAAATATACTAATATATTAATACTTATCATATTACAATATAATATATATTATTGATAATACCTACTATTATTATTATTATATCATTAATATTATTACTATACATTAATATATAATTATAAATTATAGATATATATAGTTTTTCATTATTTTATTACTTTTTTATTTTTAATAAATATTATTGTTTATATTTAATAAAATTATAAACAAATTATATGTCAAACAGGTCGCGGGCATAAAAATATTAAGCCGCGGGCATAATTTTGCCCGCGGGCATGAGGTTTCCCACCCCCTAATGTTTAAAATAATTCCTCGTTGAACTATGAGCCTGATCATTATAACAATTTTATTCAAAACAGTTGTAATATTATATATATATATATAATATAAATAAGTAAACTTATATTATATATATATATATATAAATATATATATATTAATCTTATATTTATATCTTATAATTATATAATTATAGATATTATATTATATATATATATATTATATATATACTATCTATATATATAATTCACTCTTCCTAACTTTTAAAAAATAATTTCTCTTTTGAAACAGCTTGCTTCAGTATGTTAATTATAAATTTATTCAAAAATACATGTTCTTAAAAATTAAAAACCATCCAATAAAAATCGTCTTTACGATGTCCTTAGATCCCATTTTATTAATTTTTAAAAGCAGAAAATAAGCTCTCAACATTCACTTGAATAGAGGCAAAGCTGTAACTTAGTGACATAGCTGGCATTTGCCAAAATTTTAGCGATAAGCAATTGATTGCTCTCTTTACGATAACTTTGATTTCCGATCGATGTTCATTATCCATCTTAATTGACTTATTGGAATTCTACCTTTTATGTTTTCTAGAAGATTATTTAGTTTGAATGTACTTTTACTAGTAGATTGTCTTTTTAGTTTATTCAATCGCTTTTCTGCATGCGCTCCAAATTTTCCCATTATCTGGCAAATTTGAATTCGTCATCTTCATCTGACAAAATTCTCTACAAAGGGGTAGGATTCCTGGAAACTGCATTAAAGGGGCTGCCTAGAGGCCCAAAAATTTTCTGTTTCGATAGCTGTGGTTTCAGTTTTACGACCCTAAGTTCATATAGATCACTATTAGCTTTAAATATCAGATCTTCCAGTTCTGGAAAAGATTCTAAGCAAAGATTGTCGACAAAAAATATTTTATTTTCAGTTAACATTCTTTCCTTCTTTTCATGGAATTTATTTATTTGATTTGCTAAAATCCGTTCTCTATAAAAAAATTTCCTGCAGTCAATGTTCTTTCTGAGAATATTTTGTTTGTAAAGATATGGGTGTTTATAATTCTCTCGAGTGTTTCGATTTGTTCCCCTGGACTGTCGGAAGAGAAATGTTCTTGCAACATTTTCCCTCACTACTACTTATAATCTATTTTAGTTGCAGAATCCTTTAGAAGGCTCAAAAGCCATGTACTTCCACCATTTTCTCTTGACCTACGAATTGTCCCACTTTTGCAGCTTGATTCTTTAAACTTAAATTAATTTTTGGCGTATTTGGATTATCGTGCTGCTTTGCCTTTGTCTCGCTCTGGCTTATAAGAATTTGCTCTATGAGGTATTTGTTGAAGCACCATTTTCACGCACTGACTTAACTGTAAAGTATTGAACTCCACATCTCATGTGTTGCAATGTTAACGTTATCGGAACAATATCTTTTCATAGTTTTATCAAGATCATTCTGAAAACAACTATTAACTTCTTCGGTTTGACATTTCAATAAAATCAGTATCACATTTTACCAGCTTCCTGTTTCTCTTCCTCCTGATCCTTAATTTTAATGTTGTCTGGCTCCAGCTGATCATGTTTGAGCGTTATCCGTAACTAAGTAATTACTTGTCTCTTGTTATTTCGAATTCTTAAGATGTCAATATAATAAATTCTTTGAATATATTCGCTGAAATGTGAGTATTTTTTCTTTTACTGCTAACTTTGTTATAAGTTATTGTTTTTAATGCAATTGCTTCGCCTTATATTAAAATTTTTGACAAACATAATTTAGCCTGGCCCATGTGTAAGTTAATCCATTTTTAAATTGCACAAAGTGTCCCTTTATGCTATTTTAAGCATCTGATAGGTTTATTTTTCTTCCAGAACTGCTATAGTTGTTTGTGCACTCTATAACAATTCAGTTTCTAAACCATGGTCTCCACAACCAGGCTTTAAATACTGGTCATGCAAAGAAAACTAATTGGTCACTATTATCTTTAACAACCATATAATCAATATTTTATATTTTTGAATATTTCACTTAACATAGACAGAACAAGTTATGTGGCAACTGAAAAAGTTTCCCCTTTTAGTCTGAGTTTTTTGAAATTAAAGGTTTATCCTGATTACCTTGATATGCTTCAATCCTTTCTTTTTAAACATATGCTCAGACATATGTTGGTATATGATTAGCGTTTTAAAAGTCGCATTAATTTAAAGGATCCAATAGATGTTTTGTGACCCCATGAGGAATACTGGTAGTGTTAGGTAGGACTCTGTTTGCATGATTCGAACAGACTGTTTTTCCCATCAACGTTGTTAAACTATTTCATATGACAAATGAAAGTATTTTTTTCATCAGAGTGAGTAATATATCAAAACATGAAGGAGTGTGTTTCGATTTTGGGTTTAGTTGACTATGATTTTTTCTAAGGATATGAAACTTAATTAATTAAAGTTATCATAGAAGTATCCGAACCTTTTTTATTATGAAAATAAAATACATAATCAAATTTCTGGAAAAAAGAGGAAATATATATTAAAAATATAATTTATATATTTTTAATAAATTTTTTTAATATTAATTTATTATATATATATATATATATAATATATATATTATAGATATATATATTATATGATATATTTATATTATTATATATATATATATATATATATTAAATATATACGAAAATAAAATACTTACAATATTTTTGCGAGGTGATCTCGTCAATTGTTAAGATATAATTAATTTTTATTAATATATATATATATTATAATATTTATTTATATATATAATATATTAATATAATATATATATATATATATATATATATTATAATATATATTATATATATTATATAATATATTATATATATATTTATATAATTACGTACATATATATATAATTAATATATATATATTATATATATTATATATATAATTATATATATTATATATATATATAATATTATTATATATATATATATAATATATATTATATATATATATATATAATTATATATATATAAATATTTATATATATATATTTTATATTAATACAGTAACATTATTATATATATTATATATATATATATATAATTATTATATATATATAATTATATATATAATTATATATTATATATATATATATATATATATAATATAATATTATATATATATATATTATATATATATAATATATAATATATAATTATATATATAATTATACTTATATATAGATAATTATAATATATTCATTATAATATATATATATTATATATATATAATATATATATTATTAATTATATTTATATATTTATATTATATAATTATTTATTAATTTTATAATTTTATTATATTATTATTTATTTATATATATATATATATTTTATATATATAGATATATATATGTATATATTTATATAATTAAAACTGAGTAAATAGAATGTAATAATCTACTTTAATTTGTATTATGCCGGAGCGGAGCAGCCATTTTTTTTGCGGCTTCTGACTCGGCTCCGGGCTCCAGGTCCCCTAAAATTCCGGCTCGGCTCCGGCTCGGCTCCGGAGCCATGGAATCCCCCAAATATTTCACCTCTCGGCTACGAGTTACCACACAAAAATCCTGGTCCGTCTCCGCCCAAAACCTTGCGGCTCCGTGGCTCCGGCTCCCGGCTCCGAGCTATCCGGTCTCCGACTCCGGCTCCGCACTCCGGCTCCCGCTCCGCTCACGGCTCCGGTTCCGCAGCCCTGCTGCTAGTTTTCTCACTTTGCAAAATTGTTCTAAAAATTATATAATCTAATGGAATTAAATAATAATTAAATAAATATTATATAAGTCATTGATTTGCGTAATCCTGAAATTATATAATAGCAATTATTATTTTATTACTGTGATACACTATAAGAGGGTATGATATTATATAAAGAAGATTAGAATGTTGGGGTGTTAGATACACCTGCTTTTATATGAATTGTATCGGTAAGTGATTTATTTGATTATATGCCAATATAATTAGAGAGATCACCCACTCGTTAACAATATATATATATTATATAATATATAATATATATATTATTATAACGATAAAGTGAGATTATAAAGGAATAAATTATAATTTTATTAAAATTGTAATTATTATATTAAAAATTTATATATAATATTATTATATCTTTTAATGATATTATAATTTAACATTATATAATGCTATAGTAATTTAATTTATATATACGATGAAATGTTTATAGAAGAAGTAAAGTAAGTTGATAGATAATATAAACGTTAAAAAACTCGAGAACGAGGAGCAATGGATATTCCTCAGCTTCAAATTATTAAAAATTTTATAGTATACAGAAGTTAATTATTTTAAAAACTCATATATGCTTCCATTTATATTATTAAGGTCGTTTATGATTTATCATGGTATCTAAGCAATATTTAATGCATATTACCATCACTCACGGGTCGAATGGCTCCACATCCTCATAGAAAAATGTTCGATTACATATGCCATGCATTTGTATCGTGGGTTCAGATAGATTTTATTAACTTTTTTTCTATTAACATTTGTCAAAAATATTTGAAATAAATTTGCAATTTAATGGATTTATGGCGTGTTTGTGTAAATTTTAAACGTTCAACGGTGGCTTTTTATTCTCTCTCTTCTCTCTATCTTTCTCTTCTCTTCATCTTCTCTTCTCTCTCTCCTCTCTCTCTCTCTCTTCTCTCTTCTTCTCCTCTCTCTTCCCGGGTGGTTTCATTCGATTTTCCTTTATTATAATACAAAATCTTTCTGACATTTTCTAGTAAGTTTCATATGAAATCAGCGTATGAGGCGCTAGGATTAATAAGGCCCTAATATTATATATAATTAATATTTTTGTAATTATTAACATTTAATTATTATTATTATATAATTTATATTATATATATATTTATTATATATATAATATTTAATTATTTTTTAATTAATAATTATATTATATATTATTATTATATAATTTATTATATAATATATGATTATATTATATATATATTATATATTATATATATATATATTTATATATATATATATATAATATATTAATTATATAATATAATATATATATTATATATATATATAATAATATTATATATTATATATATAAGAATAATTATATATATAATATATATATATATTATATATATATAACTATAGATTAATTATTATATTATATATAGATTATATAATTTATTACATATATTATATATATATATATTATATATATTATTATATTATTTAAGTTATATATATATATATTTATATATATATATTATATATATTATAATTATATTATATTTTATAATGTATTATATAGGTTATAATAAGATATATAATATTAATAACAATATATAATTATATATATATATAATATATATATCTTATGATATATGGTATATGAGTGTGAAAAAATATATATTACTATTATATATTTATCATTCATAAGGTACTATATATATATATATTATTGTTTATATATATATATGATAATCTATAAGTATTTATTCAAATCATAAATAACATCAACAGTTACATATATATATATATATATATATATGTGATATAATATTATCATATATATATACTATAATAGTATATATATTATATATGTATATAGATATATTATAGGAATTAATATATAAATATAATAGGCACTTATCCTATAAAAAGGAAGTTAGCCATAAAGAGTTTAAAAAAGTAATCGAAGATCGCAGAACTCTGCTCGTGCATCCCTGCATTAGTGTCACGTGTTAGCTAAACTCCAATAGAAAGATCCGAGAGTTGCCAAAAGTTGTTTTTTTTATCATGTAATTTTTATGTTAATTTTTTTAGTAATTTAATTTTTTATTATTCTTTTTTAAGGGCCGAGCCGACGGGGACAGAGGGGGACGAAGTCCCCAACCCCGTCGTCCCTCGGCTGAGGCTGAGACCCTGACTCTTTCCTGTTGTTTGTCACGATTTAATCTTGCGGATATTTCCTTCGTTATAAATAAAAAAAAACTTATTTGTGTGTTATGTGCACTATTGCTTTGAAAAATAATCTGACATATAAAAAAATCGATACATCGTTCGTTCTATATATTCGGTTAACTACCTTTTAAAGGATAAGTCATATATATATATATATATATATATATCATATATATATTATAGTATATATATTATAAATATATATTTAAATTTAATTAGATAAGATTTTTTATATATTTCTTAAAAATTATTTATATTAAATAATATATATATATATTTAAGTATTATATTATATAGGCTATTAATAGTAAGTATATACTGATAGATATAGTATATAGTGTAAATATTAGTAGTTATATATATAATATGTGAACGTATATACTTATATATAGATTATATAAAATTATATATATATATATATATATGATGTGCATGTTGTGTAGCATGTGTTTTTTGCTTGCAGCTTCATTCTATTGCCGTAAACAACATTTTAGCCCTCATTTCTACTAAAAGTTTCAAAGTTTTTTAAGCCGAGAATATTCAGCATTTTTGAAAGTTTTTCTCTACTTGCGCCAAAAAGAGTTTTGCATGTCCCAATAAAAAGCGGAATTGGGAGAAGAAGGGGGCGGCTCTTTTTTTATTCCGCTACTTTTGCTCCTTTTGTCCGTTTTTTTCCCGTTGTCTTTCTTGAATGTTACGCGAATTTTTTATCTCTGCAAGATTCATTTTTGGTTTGATTTGTTCACTCTTTCTCTATATTGTTGCTCTATTTTCTATTTTCACTTGCTAAAAAAGATCTATTTCATATAATAATATATTAATATATTATATATATATTATAGTAATATATATATATATATATAATAAATTCATTATATTATATTATATGGCTTAACTCCAAGGAAGATATATGGTTATGTATATATTATATATATATATATATTCATATTAAGTGGCGTGAGTCATCATAGGCGGCTCGTAAGTGCTCAGCCACCATTAATCTTTCCTACATAATGTATATTCCACAACATTTGAACTGGTTATATAATTCTAATACCTTACAAATGCATACATTTATTCTGTTTTTATAATAACTTAAATAGAAAAGATTTTGCTAATGGTGGTGTATCGTCGGTGATCATGTTCTTGCGAGGAGTGTGGATGAAGTAAAGCCAACATGGTGGGGAGCACAAACAAATGATCGTATTTCGTGGGAGGGCTTAGAGAAAATGTTTTGCCCTCTTTTATAGTCCTCACTTGACACAGATTAAAGAAAGAATTAATGAGAAATAAGAAATAACATTTAAAAAGCACAATTTGTGTTTTAGGAGCTTGTTCTAGCATTGCTGCGTTTTTGTCTTTGTGGTGTATATGATGAGGTGAGGTTGACGGATGAGTTATAGAGTAGTAGTGATGAGAGGTAGGCAGGATATGAGAGGATGATCTTGGGAGGGGAGGGGGGGGAGGGGAGAGGTCCGCCGAGTGACACGTTTCGCAGTCGCTAGCGATCGGAGTCATGTACCGATTTAGAAGGAAAAGCTTTGCTCTCTTCTATGTTGTCGAGTTAGTATAGAGTATTTGACATTTTTCTCTATAAAACAAAATAAAGTCTTAGAGACTAATTTTTACGAATGTAACTGAGAGGATAGACTGTACGAGCTGATATATATATAGTAATTGAATTATGATATATATATATATAGATAGATATATGAGTTTTGAGGCTATATAGTATATAATATAGTATATAGTGGGTTATTAGTATATGAAGCGTAGTAGGTACTAATATAGTATATAGTATGATATATATATATAGATATATAGTATATATATATATATTTAGTATAGATACTTTATATGAATATATATATTCTAGAAATTACCTCAATTCTCGATCACGTCGAACGATACTCCAAAATTAATCTGTGGGGTTCGAAGTCTCTAGTTAGTGGGATATAAGCTATGCATTATATGGCTTACACAAAAAAAAGCTCTGTGTTGGTATTCTTATTTTAAAATGGTGTGATTGGCTTGGGCTATAAATGTATTCTCCCTCGCGACCTTGAGGTAAAGCCTTCCGCTCTAGCTGGATTGAGCTTCGAAGTCTATCTCTACTCTCCTATACGTCTAAGCTCTATTCTCATTATCTGTGATCATTACTCTTTTCATAATAGCTACTTAGTTATATCATCTATCCTTCAATATCTTCTCTGATATATACTGTTGACTTTCATCTATATCGAGATATATCATCTCTACTCTTACTCTTTCATCTCTCTTCATCTTCTATACTCTCTCTCTCTCCTCTCTCTCTCTCCATCTCCTCTCTCTCTCATACTTCCTCTCTCGCTCTTTTACATTTTCAGGTGACCGCTATAGATTAGGTGTCTAAAACGAGAGACACGCAAGCAAGCAGCTCAAGTAATATAAATATTATATTTATTATATATCCATATATATATAATATATTATATATATATATATTATATATATATATAATATAGTATAATATATATATATATATATTAATAATAATATATAATATATATTAATTATATTTATATATAGTATTTATATGTGTGTGTGTAGTTGAGTTGACGGTGTGAGTCTGTGTAGTGTTGTGTGTGTGTGTGAGATTGTGTGTGTAGATAAAATCTGCTGTGCTATAGGAATCGGCCTTTATTTATCATTTTTAGACTAGATCGTTAGGAAAAAAGTATTTATTAACATTGTCTCAAAACACACCCTAAAGCTTCACAACACTGCGAAAAATCGCCACTGGGTACCTATTCATTGTCAGGGTTCATCCCTTGGGCCAGGCCGACGACCATGTCCGCCCCTCCCTCACAAAACCACGCCATTTACTCCAATTCTTTTCTCTTGTGCTACATTCACATTCCTTTCCTTTAAACATTCTTTTACTGACTCAATCATTTTTTATTTGATCTTCCAACCTGTCGCTTCCCAACACATTCATTACAATGCAAATCGACAACCATCTGTCCATTCTAAATGACCAAATCGGCTTAATACTCTCATTTATTTTCTCATTTACTCCTGACATTACACCACACAGCTCTCTAATAAGTTAATTCTTCATTTTATCATTCTCCTCACGCATAATACGCTCCTAACATTATCCATCTGAACACTGACTATACCTTAGAGGTGTGCCTGTTATTCCACGCCATACTTTCACTACTATGCAGTAGCATTCATAACAACATACTCTCACGAAGATCCCTAAGACACTCAAGATTTAGTTCCTTCGCATTCATCAAAGAATTAATTGAACCAGCCACCTACACACTACTCACAAATTTCCTTCTACACTCAGAGCATTTTTTCCCTTTTCATCTTTTTTTTTTTTAATAAAAAAAGTTCACACCTCACGGGCATAGCCCTATTCAAGGAGGGGAACTTTTTTGCCTAGGGTTAAATTTCTTATATCTTACTAGGGTCCGACCTAAAGCATTCCGCCCTGACGACCTTGCCATGCGGACTCCGATCGCTTCTACCGTTAGAGCTCTCATTCTCCAGGCTCATTAGTGAGCCTAAATATATTTAACATCCGTAATGCTTTCTTTCTTTTTGCTCCAAGTCGCTCTAGTCAAATTCTTGTTCAAGTTGTCTATACCATCGAACATGATTTCACACTACGAACTCCCTTAACTTATCCCCACCACTTTGTTCTTATATTCGTTAACTTCAAATCCCTCCTTTTACAAAACCTTCCAAACCACCCTCCCATATCTTACCAAACATATATTATATTATTTTATATATTATAACACTTAGCCTCATTTTAGATATAATACCTCCTTCTCTCCTACATTATCAATTCTTCCCAAAACTTTACTTCAGTTTCACCACTCAAAACCAAAATCTTACACATCCCTATATATATAACAATTTAGCTAATTGATACCCTCCACTCCTATACCCTCAACTCCCTTACATTTTCCATCAGACTAACCCCTTCTTCTGTTACTCCTATATACCATATACCCTTTCATCACCTCTTCCACATATAAATTAAATACCCTTGGAGACATAAAAATCACAATCACCTTGAACGTGCTTTATTAATTAAAAATAAAACCTATTCACTCTACACCTCCTATTTAATTTATATTAAGCAAACGTTTGCTATCAGCTTATATCGTATACTTTGTAATTTCCACTCAAAACCGCACCATATATTATATATTATCTACTGATATTATATTCTATATTATAATATACTATATATTAGATTATTTTCTTTTATTTATAATATATATGTATTTTTATATAGTGTTTTATGATATATATTTTAATTAATATATTAATATATATATATAATTACTATAGTATATATTATATATTATAATATTATAATATATATAAAATATTAGAAATAGTAATTCATATTCCGTTATAGTATATCTAATATTTATGATATATATTAATTATATATTTATATTAATTAATGTATAATAAATATATACCCTCTACCGAATTTTTTTATATTTAAATAACTATATACTATTTTTTTATGAGTATCTAAATATTACTTATATATATTTATTGGATTCTAATATTTTATATTTCTTTATTTAATATATATTATATTAAAGTTATAATATAATATAAATACTTTCAACCATATATTTCATTCCATGAATGGTTGCGGCAAGTTTTAAAATTTTCATCAACTACTATAACGCTTGCGATCACATAGGAAATTGAGGATTAGCATAATAATAATAATAATTTAATATATAATAAAATAATAATAATAATAATAATAATAATAATAATAATAATAATAATAATAATAATAATAATAATAATAATAATAATAATAATAATAATAATAATAATAAAAATATAATACATCATCATAATAGTGCATAACTAATTCACATCTCTCATTTTTTAAAGATAATAAATAAGACTTGTTGTTGTTCCAAACAATCCACTAATTCACATCTTCTCATTTTTTAAAGATGAAAATGAAAACAAGATTACATGTATGAAGCTCATTAACGATATTAAATATTTTTCCTTTATTATTGTCAAGGGAAACATCCTTCAATTTAACTGTAGTTCATTGACCTTACTTTCTTAATAGGATCAGGAAGGATTATTTTATTAAATCTTATTAAAAAAAAAAGAAGGAAATATTAGTGACGTTATTATTATTATATTATTATTATTATTATTATTATTATTATTATTATTATTATTATTATTATTATTATTATTATTATTTTAATTTTAAAATTTATAAAATGATTAATTATTTTATTATTACTTATTATTATTATTATTATTATTATTTTATTATTATTATTATATTATTTTCTTTTATAATAGTTTTAATTTTTTATTTTTAAAAATTGAAGATATTTATTTTTATGAAAATGTTCACCTTTTTTGTAAATATCTTGTAAATATTTTTGTGAAAAAGTTGTTGATACTTCAGGAAATTTTCGATATTTATTTTAAATAATATCCTATCATATTTAAAGAAATAAAAAAATAAAAAAATAAAAATATAATATAAAATAAATTAAAACAAATAAAAAAATTTTGAAATGTTATATTTATTATTTTTTGAAGAAAATTATCATTATTAATTAATTTTTAATTTTTTATATTAATTATATAATTAATAATTAATTAGTAATTATATATCGAAAAATACACATACCTAATTATTTTATTTATATTAATATAATAATATATATATAATATATTAATATATAATATATAATTATTAATATATAATAGTTCGCAAATCTATAATATAAATATATATATACTTATCATATATTATAGCTCTCATACTCTATGTAATTACCATGAGAAGTATAAATATATATAAATAATAGTAAGTGATCTATTAATATAATATTATATTAATATATACTTCGCTGAAATTGTAGAAGCATCCACAATATGTCACGAAAAATATTAAATTTGTGAAAGCTAAGTTAAGGTTTAGTGTTTTTAGTATATTCACAATCACTTGAGAACCTAAATTAACAGAGATAGAAATCTTTAGACAAAATTTTTTGTGCCACAACAGATCAGAGAAGGTAGAAAGGTTTTCAACCCATGATCCAAACGTCTGTGTGCGCCCTTTCTTTGCCTTTAGATGCTACACACTTATGGACGCCTATTGCGTGCTAGCGAAGTGAAGCAATTTTCGCTACTCGAGCACCGCATGCTATTAAAAGTTTTAGGGTTTTGACACTGTGTACCGCATCAAACTCAACTACTATCTAAAACTTAGGTAGACATAGACGTGCATTAGTTTAGTATCCTCTACAGGTGCGGGGTTATTCGTGACGGGGTACAACAATGATTTAACAAATTTTTACATCAACCATTAAAGATACACCAATATTCTTCAGATCACTACTAAACGTTAGCATTTGATGATGATACTTCATTTACTGCTATCATGGGACGTGAATCGTAAAGATTAAACTAACAAAATTATAATAGAGTATAGTATAATACAACCCTTATATAATATATAATACAATATATTAATTTATATTTTATAATATATTATTATATATATAAAGTATAATTTATTTTTATATTGATAATATATATATCATATATTATTATATATATATAAAATCATAATTATTATATATATATAGTATTAATTCATGATTGTGACTTATAATATCCCGCTATAGCTAACATACATCTACTACTCAGATGGTTGACTTTCTACAATCCAATTTATTATGGAACTTTTTCAAATGTTATTGCGAGTGACAATTGCTAATTTATATATTTGCGAAAGTTGGTCAAATAAAGTGGAAATTATACATATAACCTAATAACAATAATAAAAGAGTTTCTATTACAAAAATTGAAACGACAAGGGTAGTATTGGTGTTTTTTAGTAATAAGCGCTATATAAATAACACCTATATATAAACATCTTTAAAGGGTGCCAGCTTATACGATGCCTCTCCAAATCGAATAGCGGAGATTGGTCGTGCGGTTGGTGAGTGTATTTAGAGTACTAAATTCTTTATAAATACTTTGATTTAGTAAATAATATGTGATTATAAAAAAAATACATTATACATAATAAAGATAATACTTTCGTAACTAACGAAAAATTGATGAGGAAGCTTACGAATTATTGAAAGAGTTAGGTATGCCTTTCAAGAATATTAAAAGAACATGAATTCAATTGAAATATTATAGTTAATCATGGAATCGACTCTAAATTAAAGAAAAACGTTTTGGATAGGTAAAACCCAAGTACTTGAATACTTAGAATATTTAAGTAGAACAAAGCTTATAGTATATTATATATGTATATATAAGTATAGTAATATATATATATACATATTGAACCTATATATATATATATAGAGAGAGAGAGAGAGAGAGAGAGAGAGAGAGAGAGGAGAAGCTAGCCTGAGCTGAGAGCAGAGAGATAGAGAGAGCAGAGCAGTTTTAAGATAGCTGGCGAGACTCGTCCTCCTGACTGCTAGGTGATACTTATGATCTATTCAGGTATTAGCCTTGATGCCCTATATATATTATATAATATATATATTATATATATATAATGTTGACTGATTACTACTATATCCCTATATATACCTAATTATATTTTTATTATATATATATTAATATATATATATATATATCTAGTATACCTATAAGAAATTCATTAATTATACGATACCCTCTCAATTTTCGTGAACCTTACATAATATATATGAATTGAGCTACAAAGAAAGAGAAAAAAAAAAATCCAGTAATGACCCGGAAAAAAATCAGTTTAGATTGACGAATAGTATAACATCACAAACCAAGTCGACACCTATGACATACTGATAAATTCCAACCACAGTTTAGATATTGTAAAAAAAAAGAAATTCATATAAGGATATATATGAACATTTGATAGTTCGCACTCCATACAACAGAACATTTGTTAATCTGGAGACGAATACACCCCCAATCCCCAAGACCTTTAATAACTTATGTAGTTTGAGAAAAACTTGAGTGAAACAAATAGTTCTCTTAATATCATAGCCTATAAAATATGTGCATCTGACAACTTTTAAGTTAATTTGACACGTAAATATGAAATTTTTTTGAGTCTTCATAACCTATTCAGGGTAATATCTTGATTTATTTTAATGTTTTTATTTCTTTCACAAATTTATTTCAAAACATTTCCTGATAAGTTTTTTGGAAAATCGGCTTGGTGGTCTCCATAGTGGAGACAATTTTTATTAGATAGGTTATTTGTGTTTCTCAACCGCGTGAATGGGTCAGACTAACCTCTCCAAAGTGGGCTGCGCTTCGGATATTTAATTAACAGGGAGCGGAGGGGTGTCACGGTATGGTCACAAAAAATAATAAATATAATTAATGACGAAAAACAGACATTTTATTATATGAATTATATAATCAACATTGTTACACAGTTCGTTGGTGATATATAATAAATCGAACACTTAATAAAATAAAACATGAATATACTTATATATGGCATCAAAAGCATCCTTTATTGAAGGAGTTAACTATATATATTATTATACTACTCATAAAGATGTCACTACACTAATCCTAGTATATGTATTAGTATAATATATAATATATATAATATATATATATATATATATATACCAAAATTATTATTTATTTATTATATATAAGGTATCTAGGGCCAAACTATATATATACTACCTAATAGTTTTGAGTCTGTAGTATCCATTAGATAGATCTACATATTTATTTATTACATATTTATCTGGAATACTATATTGATAGAATTACCCATACTACTATAGATACCTACTTATACGTAGTAGGGTAAATTATATATATATTTTTTTTATATATAGTAGCTATCTAAGTAATAAATCCCTTGAACATTTTATCTATATAGGAAGGCATCTCCCTTAGTATATAAATTTTTATTTAATTAGTATCATATTATATAGGCATTCTATTTTTATAAATAAATATATATATATATATTAATATATATATATTATATAGGCATAACAATCCATAATTTTGGGCGAAAACTACTCACTAATAGTTCGATACGAAGACACTGTATTAATATATATAAAGTATATTTGGACGTTAGTTCTATATATATATATATGGGGTAATTAGGGGGTCGTGAGGTTACTAACTTTATTGCGTGTTGGCTATTATAGGGGCGTCTGAGCTCTAACAAGGTTTGAGAAACCTGCGTGTAAGACAAAATTGGTTATAAACATGAAACTTGGATGCTTTTTATTTCATATTTGGTCTTAGACTTAAAGTTAAATACTATATAAATAATATCATTAAATATAATATATAATATATTATATAATATATATTAATATATATATAATATATATATATATAATATATAATATATATAATATATATATATATAATATATTATATTACTATTATATATATAATATATATATATGCTAGGTACCCTAATATATACTCTAGTGCTTTATTAGTCATTCTATATATAATATCTATACAGACAACTCGTATTATTATTATATATATTAGTTAATATTTACCCACTATATATACTATATATACTATATATTAATTCTTTATAATATTATTCTAGTATACCAATATATATATTACATATAATATTTATGAAATTACTTTTTATTTCTAATAAATATATCACTATATTATTATATATAATATATTATTTTTATTATTATAATTATTTATTATATATTATAATTAATATATATTATTTTTTATATTTATTATTATATATTTTATGCATATATTAATCGCTAATTTTTTATATATACATATATTGACTCAAACTCCATTTAAATAGTTTTAATTATTATATTATCATATTCTCATATATATAGTGAGTAGTATATACTCATATTTGTTTAATTTACTCGTATATATATCACCTAACTGCTACTAGGTATAATTTTATATTTGGTATCATAGCATACCCTGATATAATATTATTAATATAGTATAGTATACGATTATTAACTTTATAATATATATCGAGCTTATTATAATCATATTACATTCAAATTTATCACTTCTTTCCCAAAGTTGTTCGCTCTGTAATATTTGTAATATTTATTCCCTGATCTCAGCTCTGTTTTCCTCATATCCTTCATTCTCTGCGTTTCCTCTCTTTTCCTAACCTGTTCAATCCTTTCACCTTCTTCCCTCTTCCCTTCTCCCTCGTCCTCTTCTCCCTTCTGGAAGTATTCCCTTCGACATACCAATAAACGTACTGAGATATCTCTCTCTCTCACGAGTCCTCTATCTTCCTATCACTCACCCTTAGCCAGCGATCCTCGATAAATTAGCAAAGTCTTTTCCATTAATTTTTTTAATTAGACTCCTGTAATTATACCTTAAAGTGGACTGTCCACTATTTCTTCATTTATCCACACACACGCCGCGCATTCACATACAGACACATACATCACACACACACACCCCAATATAGCGAAACTATTTGCAAATCACAACTGCACAATATTATTTTTATAGGCCCTAATACTATCTCATATATATATATGTTAACCCTCATGAGATAATATACTATAACTAATATATAGTCATAATATATATTATCATAATGTTTAACCTCTTAAATCAATTTAGTATACAGTACTAATTATATAATGTATAATAGTAATTATATATGAATTGAGTGGCACTGGACCAAATAGCACTCTCTAAACCCCTGAACACCTGCTCCAATGGTAATAATCTGGAGAACTTCCCTCCTCTCATCCTCCTCATCCTCCTCCTACCTCTTATCTTCTCCATCTCTTTCATCACTCAATCTCAAATCATCCCTTGCTCCCCAGCTATCTCTGACTCCCTCTCCAGTTCACGACTCAAAAACATCTAGTCCATTTAACCTCAATTTTATATATATACATATATAACTTTACACATCAGATACATTATACCAACACCTAATACATCCTATAACACATCTAACATCATAACACATCAACACTACAACATACACACCACTAACATATATACTATACACATCATTATACAACACATGCATAATATCATCAATATACATATACGATGCATAATTTACTATATCATACAACCATCGATACTACTACACTATCATAACACATACACATCATTTCTAAACATCTATACTACTAACAACTACATAATTTATTATAGTACTTATTATTATTATCACAAAAATTTATAATAATTATCATACAGATCTAAACCTTAGCCCTCCAAAATAGTCTTAACTGCCGAAACTTTAAGTGACAATAATATTATCCAACAACAAATCACTCATCTAATCGCATGCTCAAACTAGTTAAATCTCCCAAAACTTTAGCCCTGGCAGTTATATTCTCTAATTTTTAAAAGTCTGCCATGAAGTAAAATGATCTATCTACATTTTTTAACTAATTCTTCCTCCGACTTCTTTAATCAACTTTTGCTCTTACTCGTATACTTAATGTGATCATTTAATTATTGATTAAAGCAATACCTCGTGACCACTCATGATATTCTTTTCTGCTCTTTGCTTAGTGTATCATAACAATATGTCCAATTAAACTCTTGATAAGGTATTCATATCTCTCCAAAACTACTTTGAGATAGTTTTATCCCTCCTTCACATGAAAAACGAAATAATAAAATTTTATGCTGCTTCATCAATCTCATATATGCTTTAAATTAGACACTCCATTATTCGCTTTTTCGAGTTATGACCTTTTAATTATTTAAGCAATTGATATAAAATTTCTATATGCTCCTTGCAATAACTGATGTGGAAGAGAGATGACTATATAGAGTTAGACGTACGAACTCAACCTGTGTTGGAATGAGAGAAGAGAGAGACGACCAGAGAGAACTTTTTGAATTAGTGGAGAGGATCAGATAGACAGACGACGTTATATTATGAGACATTTACATGGACTTTGAGATCTGATGGAGATGAGAGAGAGAGATTGAGGGAAATGAAGAGAATACAATGCATGATATTGTTGATCGAGGTAGCCCTTATAGATTATTGGAGGAGAATCTACTGAGAAGACACTATTCTGTAGACGTACGCGCACTACTAGATTTACATTGATGGGACGATGAATCTGAATCGGCTTCGAAAATCGGAGGAATCGCCAATTTTTATGGAATCTCAATCGGGTGTTTAGTGTCCTTAGTGTTTGTGGATAGCCTAGTACCCAACGGTATACCTCTTACAAGTAATTATATATTTTGTTTAATATTTAAAAGAGAGTACAAATAACTGTAATTTAATAATCCAAATGAATAATAGAAGATATATATCCGGCAATCCCTAGAGCGGGAAATTTAGAGCCAGTCAAAATTTAGATAAATTTAAATTGGCAAGATGCTAAATAGAGATCAACTTTTCGTCCCTTTCTCAACTTATATATATCAATCATTACATTTACACCATACGATATATATAAGTTTTAATTTTTAATTTTCCAATTAGTTGTAAAACGAGTATGTTTGGCTATATAGTGTGATATGGTCATTTGGGAGGGTAAAAGTTGAAACATAGTTTTCCGCTATAGGTGTATAGCATAGAAACCCTCAATGGGAAAACTTTAGGTATAAATATAATATATTAATGAATCTTATAAAGATGTCATAATAAAGGTTAAACGATTATAATACTAACTTATATAATTATTAATGTAATATTCAGTAAGAGAATAGATAGTGAGGATAGTATACTAGTAAGTGTAATGAGTTTACGTATAGTGATAATTAGTGAGTGTGATTTCTTTATATATATAGAGAGAATGAGATAAAAATGACGAGGGGAAGAAATGTATAATTATGATGAATAAAAGAGCCCAGTTAGCTATCTCACCTGAATATTTTGACTAGCTAGTTGTCGTGAAAACAATGTATATAGATATTGGTAAGATTGGTTTTTCCTGACATAAATTAAGTTTAATGGAAACTACTTTTGAAAAGTAAAATATTATATTAATTTTATTATTTTATTGATTATTATTATTATTATTATATTATATTAATTATTATTAATTATATTATATTATTGATTATTGTTACTTATTTAATTATTATTTCATTATTACTTGTTATTATATATATATATATATATATATATATAATATATAATATATACGCTAATTATATATATATATATAAATATATATATATATTATAGTAGTATTATATATATATCTATTAATATATTAAAAATATATATAATAGATAATGAATATAACTATATATATATGTATAGTATATATATAAATATAAGTATATATCTAACTGAATGTAAAGCTTTTGATAAGCGTAAACCACATAAGGCTGGATGAATAAGGTGGAGTGTATTGGGTTAGGATTAAAGAGTGGTTTGTGGAATAGAGAAAGCAGTGTGTACAACTAAATGGCATGAAGTCATCATGGGAACTAGTGAAGAAGTTGGTGTCCACAGGGTCCGGTCAGATGAGCCAACATTTAGTAATCTCCCATAATAAATTAAAATGATTTAGACAGGGACTGTAAATGCCACCAAATCTCAGTAGGTTTCATCAATTGACAGATGATAAACCAAAGTGGACACCGTCGAGTTAGGAATATAGTACACACAAGATTGCAGTAAACGATTCAAATGATCTTGATAACTCTTGCGAGATGGGCAGATTAATGGCACACACTCGAATTCTTGAATTGATATAAGTGTAAGGTTGCTTACAGTACGATTTCTCAGATATCCATAGTTTTAACTACGATAATGAATGGGATTGCTTGAGTCTGTGCAAGAAAAAGATTTTGGTCATACTTTAAGCTGTATATTTGACAAGTATTTAGAGCAGATATGGACTCTATATTATAATATGCCCTTATAATCTGAATAGCTCATTGACTCCTTACTAGACATGAGCATGAATAAGTATAAGTAAACTGTACAAAGCTTGTTAGTCAATAAAAAAGTATGGTGTAAAAGTTTGAGCTACTTATTTAAAAGAAAGAGCTACGATAGTAGCATAGGAGAGAGTGCAACGTAGAGCTAAACAAGGATGAGTTCTGGGTTTGAGGGTAAAAGCATGAGGAGAGGCTGAAGGAAATAGAAATGATGTTTTTTGTAGAAAGGTGATTTCATCAGAGGGGACATGATACAGTCTATACAAAATTTTTACATCTAATTGATATACGGAGACCAATAACTTCTTAAACATAGTAGAACGCGGAAGGGAGACCAAGGGCATACAAGAAAATTAAATAGAAGAAATTCATGCCACACTTGATATAACAGAAGAGCATTCTTTCGAAGATGGGATTGTTAAATGCAGAAAAGGATTAGCAAAACTTTATCTGCAGTTTCGACATGGTAGTTGTGATAATATATATATACCTTTATACTATATATATATTATATATAATAATATATATATATATAACATAAAATATTATAGAATAATACTATACTCTATAATAAGTATAGCTACGATATCTATATATAATATATTAACCTAAATATATAAGGATGTTCGATACGGACCTGGAAATGTGCGAATAGACTGCTGGAAATGCCAGCCTCGCCAATGTATATTATATTAATCCTTATAATACTATATATTCCATATAATATAATTATATATATATAAAATATATAATACATATAATAAGGTTTACATACAAATTAAAACAAATATAAAAGTAATAAGTATAATATATAATAATATACTATTATATACTAAATACATATATAAACCTCCTACCACTTACCACGCTATACCAATAATAACAACAATACGTAATAACAACATTATTACTATAATATATATTATAATATAAACTACTATGCAAACCAAAATATTTATATATAGTATTATATATATATATATAATTATATTGACCGCAATACAAACCAACCTAACACCCCCCAATGAATGAGTGATGTAATAGTATAGTAGACACCGTCTGATAACGAAGACGGAGTTTAGAGCTAGACTACTAAGGATACCGACTCATAAAGAGAAATTCTTTGCGAACGCAAAACAAAGAAGAAAAAGACTTTTTGGTACAAAACCATCCAAGAAAAACCTTTGGTGAACAAAATCAACCAAGGAAAAAATGTTTTTCCTTGGTTGATTTAATTTACCCTCTATTTAAATAAAAATTAATCGTGTTCATTTTTCAAAGTAACTATTTTCGAGAAATAGACCAATCTCTGTCGTAATAGATAAATAAGAAGCTTCAAATATCAAGGATTTTAACTGTACAATAGTATATGTTTTTGTCGCTAAATATCAGCCCTTTGAGGGTGAAACCGTAATTATAAATTGTTGTGTAACATGATTGTGCTTGTAAGCTATGCATCATACTTCTCCTAGTACATAAGAATGCCTAAGGTTTAACTTTCTTAGCAATTTCCTCTATTTAAAAATAAGGACTCTACTTTGGTATTATAGCTATTAAAGTTTCTTACCTTTTGCACTTATTTAATTTCTAAAATATTGTTAACTAACTTACCGACGCGTAAATCGTATTCGTTCTCAAACAAATCTTTAAAAATCTTATATTTTAATAAGCTCAATTTTCATATGTTTAGTTTTGCTTAAGACTCAAAGATATGAACTAAAACAATTTCAATGTGAGGGGAGGAGGCTTATCCTTATCGCTTATGACTCTTTAATTAATAATTTGTTATGGTATGAGTTGTAAGAGATACTTTGAAGTATTTTTCTATTGTATACTCAAGCGCATTGAACGTCAGTGGCCATTTTATTTTATTTTTCGAGTTTTTATTACTTAACAAGACCTGACAGTTTAGGTATTTATTTTAGTTAGTGATATTTCAAAGACTAAATATAATTATAAAAATAAAGTGAAATATTATATAAAATTACACTATCATATATAATATACCTAATAACTTATGATCAGCTACTACTATAATATAAAACTGCACATGACAGAGAATACCCTCCGACAATAAAATAACATATACGTAATAATATAATAATAAAAATTGTGATTGTAGCCAAATCTTAATTAACAATATTATAATCTCTAGCCCCAACACATTATACATATATTAACTATAAAATATCAAACAAAACTATTAAATTATAACTATAATAGATTATAGTAGCGTTAGTACATAAATAAATGAAGTATAACCCGTATCACATATAGTATAATATATATATGATAGTACATCCCACTGACCCTATAATAGCATACTCACAGCGTAGGATAGACAATATAAGTAAGATAAATATATAATAAGTAAATATATATAAATACCTAACCAATTATTAGGTTATCACAGCTACGCTAAGAATAAACAAAGGAAAACAAGCTACTAGAGAACGATAAAAAGGCTTACTAGATATAAATAATCCAATACACGAAACTAACTATATGATATAGGAACTTAGTATAGATATAGATAACTCCTCATATGAATATTTATACGTATAAATAATATGAATACAACAGTTTACTTTTAACTATATAGGATTGAATCTAAAGCTATAAAATTAATAAATAATATTATAGAACTATCTATTATAAATCTATATATAGTAAATATATGATTACTACTATATTAGTTCCCCTTATATTATAACCTAGATATACCCCTATTAATATATAAAGTATTATATAATAATTATAGATAATATAATAATATATTATAGATATAAACAACATAACCTAATAGTAATAATTACGATAAGTTAAGATACATATTAATCTATAAAATTATACCTAAGATACAGTATGCACACATATGATATTTACAAGGAAGTTACATAAAACAATGGCTAATATGACATGGTCGCGGAAACTTGCTCATTCGCAGCCCCAGCAGTGTCACTTTAGATACCGTCATGAAGATCTGCGAAGTGTACACATTAGTTGTTTTTTTTTATCATCTTAATTCATCTATTATGTTAATTTTTAATTTTGTTTTTTTTATATTTTTAAGGGCTGTAGCCGACGGAGGACAGATGGGGGACGAAGTCCCCGAGTCCCGCTGAGGCGAGAGCACACGACTCTTTTTATTTTTGCTATTTGCACTTGGTATTCTTTAGTTATAAAAAGAAAATGTTATTGGAACTCTTGGTCGCACTAATTGTATTGAAATAATGCGATAAAAATTCGATTACTTGTTCGTGATATTAGTGGTTAACATAGCCATTATAAAAGACAAGTTCCTATAGTAATACTTATTAAGGTACGTTTATATATTACACAGTAATATATTGCTATATATATAATATATATATATATTATTATATATATATATATATTATTATTTAATTTCCTTTTAAAAGGCAACATAACATAAAACGACGAAGATGTATGATTTTTTTTGGTTCGATTTATTTTTCTTTATGAGCTTCAAAAATGTTGGGCAAAATTTAACAGTTTTGTTTTTTTATTTTTACTAAAGGAATACCAAGATTAAATCGCAAAAAGTGGAAAGAGTCAGGGTCTCTTAGCCTCAGGTGGACGATCGGCATTTCCTTCGTCCTCGTCCCTTTCCCCATACACTAGAGTCCGAAGAAAAGAAAAGAATAAGAAAAATTTAAAATCTAGTTTTGCATGATCCTTTTATGCATCTTGAGGTAACTCTGCGCTCACTTTTATTGGGTTTTTAGCATAACACGTGACACTGCATGGGTGCAGCAAGTAGCGTTCGGAACGATTTAGTGGTATATTGTCTATTTTATGTAACTTCCTTTTAAAGGAGTAGTGCCTATTTATTATATATATAATATATTATTAAAAAGTATTTCAAAAATAACTTAAATAACTAAAATACTCCTATAGACCTTAGTGATCTAAGTTAGTAAACTACGTGATTAAACATTAACATAAAAAATCGCACAATGATATAATAAAGTTACTTTAATAGATATAAGTATAGCACATATACAGATATAATATATATAAAATATAGTTATAGAATTATTCATTTTGAAGTACATAAATAATATATTTAGTTAAGTATATAATATAGCTTTATATATATAGTATATAATTATAATAATATATATCTTATATATATATAATTTAATATGTATTTATATACTTAAATATCATATATATATTACTATAAAATTAATAAATACATGATATATAATATAATACTACATATATAATATCACAAGAAAAAAAAACAAGTTTAGTTATATATACTAGTATATATATATATATAAATAGTATATATTATTATATATTATATTATTTACGTATAGTATATTATATATATTATATATATTATAATATATATATAATATATATATAAAATATATATATGGTATATATATATATATATTATATATATATAGATATATAATATATATATATATATATATATTATATAATTATAATATATATTTATAATATATAATTAATATTATTATTGATATATATTTTAGCTCATGAGCGGTATAATCGGTATATACGGATATTATATATAAGATACTAGTATATAATATATATATATATATAATACTATAATATATAATATAATATATAGTATAGTAATATATATTATAATTTATATAAATATTATGAACCCGTGCCTCTCTGTTTGCTAAGCGATGCTCTACTATGAGTAGGAGCTCTATATATAGGTCTATATAGTTATACTATAAGTATATATAGTATTAATATAAATTATAATGATAATGATATAATAATTTAATATAGTACGATATATATATATATATATAATACTAAATACACTACTAGTATATTTATAACGGTATACATACAGGTAATGATATATATAAATATAATACTATATAATAAGAACTATATATATATCAATCATAACAGATATAATAAATATATCATATAAATATCATAGCTATATTAATATATATAAATATATATATACAATATACGTAATAATATACTAATTAATACGCGTAGTATTATGAACGCTCCTAGCTCAGTGGTAGAGCATCGTTAGCATAGAACGTAGCGGGCCCGGTTCGGCTGGGAGGGAGCAAGAGATTTGTAGCTATTCTCTATTATGCTAGCTTCGTCTCAAGTCAGCAGCGTGTAACGAGTAATTGGTGGTGTTTGTTTGCTACTAATGGGAAATAACGTCCGGCTCTGACGCGAATAGGCCTGGTCAGTACTACAGCGATAGTCGTTAGGGCATCGTGAAACCTCAGATTTTTCACGATGGCTTCCACTGATATAGGATAGTTATGACTCTAGGGAGGAGTTTTTTATAGTATATATAATATATATATAATATATATACTATATATATATATAATATATATAGTAGTATATATAATCTGAAAGTTTCGAGTATATACGTATTCAGTATAATATATATTATATATATATTAATGCTGCCTACTGTTTTAAAACTTGAGTATTTATGCACCTGGCACGAAAATCTGCTTAGGTGGTATTTGTATTTTTATATATTATGTTTTATTTTAGACGCGACTATGAGATTTTTCACACTCTTCTCGAGCGGTGGTTTTATATGATGACCGTATACGTATATTAATATAGTATAAGTATATAGTATGTATTATATTGTAAGGTATATATATATATCTATAGTATATATC
>JABUQX010038586.1:0-10000 GCA_015478945.1 Trachelipus rathkii
ATATCATACGTGATACAACGTGGAATTTTAAGGTGTCCTGATTATTAAAAACTGAAGTAATTTAAAAATTATTTGACGTAAGATTTCATAATAATATATATATATAATATATATATAGTTGTATATATTATATTATTATATTATATATTATATATATATATATATATATATATATATATATATATATATTGCCAAACTTCTTACTGAGGTTTCCTTGCTTCTGCAACCTGAAATCATTAGGTTAGGTTTCATTGCTCTGCGCAACATGTATCCGTCTAGGTTAGGTTGAATGGGCTCTGGCAACGTGTATCCTTCTAGGTAGGTTCAATGCTCTGCCAAAACGTGTATCAATCTAGGTTTAGGTTGACTTACCCCCTTTAAGTTTTAGATTAAGATTATATATATATATTATTATATATATACTATATATATATATATATTATTATATATATAAATATATATATATATATATATATATATAATATATATATATATATATTCTTTATCTTCTCCTTTTGTCCAATATTAGGGATGAGGTGCACAATATACACCCGGAACATGACGTAAGTTGAAAGGAAAGCCCCACCCCTACCATCCGATCAACCATCCGATCAACCATCCGATCATTCCCTTAAGTGACAGCTCGTCCCAGAAAAAAATCTACCCTAAGGTTTAACAACAGCCGCGACGGTCCAACTGTTCTTCTCATCAATGGACAATTGGTTCATCCTCTGAACCAGACCTCAACCATCTTCCTTCACAAAACCACGCCATTCACTCTTTAGTATACACTTTTCTTTAGTTTACACCAAACTCACACTCCTTTCCATCAGACACTCCTTTGCTGACTCAGTCTACTTTTTCTTCGGTCTCCTATCCGGTCGATCCCAGCAAACTCGTCACTATACATCCGCATAACCAACTGACTATCATCCGTCCTTTTCATATGACCTTCTTAATACACTCTCGTTTATTCTCTCATTTACACCTTTATTCAACCACATAACTCCCTAGCAGTTCATTCCTCATTTTATCAATGTCTTCTCAAACTTTACAAACTCTAAAGATTATCCATTCTGAACAACGCAAATTAGACTATATCACTATTCCACACCAAAGTTTCCGATTTACTATATATTACTATATATATATATATATATATATATATATTTATATATTATTATAATATATATAATATAATATATATTATATATATATATATATATATATATATATATATACTATATATATTATAAATATTATTTTAATATATATATATATATATATTATTAATATATATATATATATATAATTATATATAATATATATTTATATATATATATATATATATATTATAATATATATATATTATATATATATATATATATATATATATATATTTATATATATATATTAACAACGCAGATCCTTTTCTCTCATGCAAAACCCTAGTCCACTCAAGACTTAGTCCCTTTGCAATTCACCAAGGATTTAATTGCACCTGCCATCTTCCTGCCAATTTCACACCGTTTCTACTACACTCTGCATAACCCGTTCCCTTTTCATCCAACAAATAGCCTAATTATTTAAACTCAGACACCTTTTCCAGTTGCTCACCATCAATATGATTTACACCTCGATCTCCTCAATCCATTATCATTCACTTTACTCTTATACATTTACTTTTAAACCCCCTTACCAAAACCTCTCAAACTTTCTTCAGATTAGCGACACAAAACCAAAACAATCATCTGCGTACCCACAAGGAAGAAACCATTCACTCTCCCCCTTTCCATTCTCTATCTGACCTACATCCTCCCGCCACACCTACATTTAAGTCCTGTCATAAACCCTATGCCATAAACAAATTAAATAGTAATGGAGACATAAATATCCCTGCCTCACCCCACTATTACATATTTAAACCCACGATTCATTTCCATCCCATTTATTCTTCACACGCTTCACTATAGACATATATACTTTGATTCCTTTCGAAGTCTACCACCATCATTCACATAATACTAACATCAATGCCCAAGAGCTCCCCATTAATCTTGTCATACACCTGTTTTAAGTCCATATAATCTAAATAAAAATTTCTTCTTCTTTTTTCATTTCCTTCACACCTCATTTTCTTTCAACGTCAAAATTTGATCTACACAATCTTCCGCATTTTTTAAAAGGCCCTTGCTGTTCAATAATCAGTTTCTCAATCTCACTCGAAGCATTCTTTTCAACAAAATATACCACATATATCTTTCTATAACCTCTCCAAACTAATTCCCATACAGTTATTACAGCTCTCTTATCTTTCTTACCCTTATATAAGAGTACTTTTACTGCTCTTCTCCAATTCTTCAGAACTATATCTTCCACAAACACTTTGATACACAACTTCCATAATCCAGACAATTACAATTGCCATATTCTTGATCATTTCACCAGTAATGTTCCATCTTATTACCTACAAATTACAATTCTTCATCTCTCCCCAAAATGCCAAAACTTCTTGCACCATCAAACCACACACATTTACTAAACATCTCTAACATACTGTCAAATGTTATGCAGATTTTTCGAAGTGTGTTTTCCCTCCACACTCTTCTCACATTCATTTCATCAGTGTCTTAAAAGTACCATCCTTATTCACTATTCTATGAAGATTTCCTATACTTTCTTACTTAACCTTTCATACTTCTTTCCAGAACAGCTTCTTATTTCCTTGTAAGTCTCCATTCATTCTTCCTTTCTCATTCTTCATTTACCTCTTTTTCTTCCTAGGTATGCATATTATAGTCCGTCCATTTTTTTCCCCTAATATTTCCATACACCTGTTCTTTCGTCAAACCTCGTCATTGTACTTTTAACACATTCAACCACGCCTTCACTCTCTTTAACTTTAAACCGCTTGCAATCATTTCTACATTCCACTACCTCGACCGACATCTTACTTCATAATATGCCCACACCGGCACATTACTCCTCTTTTCACTGCGGGGATAACCAACTCTTCCTTCATTTGCGTCCAGATTTGTTTCAGTTTCAATTTATCACATTCAACTGATTTATTGAACTGCTCTCACATTGCTTCTTCTGTACAAACCTGGTTCACTTAACTTTCTCAACCCTAAATTCTCCCCCACCGTTCCTTCCTTTTATTTTTCTCTCCATTCATGCCCCCCACTAAGGAGTCCTAAAAAATATAAGGGATATGATATTCGAACCTGAACCTCCCTCATGATTTTAAATCATCACATATTTTCAACATCTGCTTCTTCACCAACTCAAAATCAACATACTTCTCTGCATACACCAACTCTCGTATTACTTATAGATACTTTTTGTTCAAAGAACGTGTACTCACACATTACCTCTCTCCGCAGAAATTCAGTCGCTTTCCTACCATTTCAGTTTCTCCCTCAAACTCCAAACGGTACCTGTATTCATTCTTTCCGATCAGCTATCAACCATTCAAGTCGGCCAACACAATCAATCTGAAATCTCTACTCAGCCCGTCCAAAACATTCATTCATTTAGATTATATCGGAAAGTCACACTCTTATATTCGGACAATATCACCCTCAGATGGACCATATACTACAACGCCACATACCTTGGACCTTCTTAAACTTAAATTTAACTATTAGAATTTAATACTCACACAAACAAAATTCCCCATAGCTCTGGTGTTACAGGTCACTCATCAGAATCGCAACTCCTTCTCTCCCCCTCATTCTTCTCTACTCCAGCAACACACATATTTCAACCCACACAACTCGTCTTCCCGCTTTCTCATCATCTTTTAGTTTTGGTCAAGCAAGCAAAATCAATTTACCTTTATAAATACATTCAACACTCTCTCCTTTTCTCTTCTCCATTTATTCCTCAAATATTCCCAAGTACACCAAGACCAATTGCACAGTTTAGTTGAGGGATGGATAAGCATTCTAGCGTTAAAGATCAGTGTAGTGTGGGTCGCCGAATCCAAACACCCACGTCCTTCAGGTCTCTCCTAGCGACAAGCAGAAAGTACCCAGTAGAATTTTCTTCCCCCACCACAACATGGGTGTATATATAGTGTCTGTTATGTGTTTTATTGTGTGTGTGAGGGTGTGTTTGTGGGTGTTTCATAACGGAAAGCTTACTGCCAGTGTGAAGAAGAATGCGGGTATGAGCGCAGGGAGTATCGAAGCCATTTACACTGGAAACGTTATGAATTACCATAACACGCTATATGCCCAATTGGGAGGGAGGTAATTCTATCGCTTATGGTAGAAGCTTCTTCCTTCCCATATATATATATATATTATATATATATATATATATTTTATATATATATATATATATATATATATATATATTATATAAATATATATATATAATTAATATATATATATAATATTATAATTATATATATATATATATATATATATATAATATTATTGTTATTATCTTCCTTCTTCCTCCCCAGACTGGGGGTCAGGTGGCGTGACATGCATTCGGAAAAGAAAACGTAGTAAAAGAATTATGACACAAGTCGAAAAGAAAGGCCCAGCCTTACCGCCCCCTCTAACCTATTAGTGAGAACTCGTCGCAGTCAGAAAATCCACCTAGAGCTTCATGGGACCGCGACGGACCCTCACTATGGATATCGTCAAGTGTAGGGTTCATTCCCTGGCGCAGGTGGGCCACAACCGATAACCCCCTACACAAAAACCCTCCATCACTCCTATTATGCCACCTTTATTCTCACTCTTGCCAAACTCACACCTCTCACCTTACAGACATTTCGTTCACTGATCAATCCCGCTTTTCTTCTCTCTCCGCCGGTTTTCGATTGCCCAACACACTCACCACTATACATCGCTTAAACCAACCGACTGTCATTCATTCTTTTCCACATGACTAAACCATCTCAACGTTCTTTTATTTCATTTATTCTCTTATTTACCCTTTCTGCACACCACATAACTCTCTAAATACGTTCATTCCTTATTTTATCAATTCTTTTCACACCTAACACGCCGCTATGATTGTCCATCTGAACACATGAACTTAGATCTATACCTCTTATTTCCAGACCATAGTTTCACTACTATAACATTAACACAGGTAACAACATACCCTCATGTAAGGACCCTAGCGCACTCAAGACTTAGTCCCTTTATGTCCACCAACCATTTAATTGCACCAGGCCACCTTCCTGCCATTTCACAACTTTCCTACTACCACTCTGCATCATCCGTTCCCTTTTCATCAACATATATTCCTAATATTTAAATCAGACACTTGTTCCACTGCTCACCATATAACATAACTTCACACCGAGGACTGTCCTTACTTACAATCATAACCTACTCTTATCTACGTTTACTTTCAAACCCCTCCTTTTTCACACCCTCCAAATCTCTCTACCACCAGTCCTCTCAAAACTCTCTTCAGATCAACCACACAAAACCAAATCATCTGCATATAATAGGTAGGGCACCCTCACTCACCTCCATTCTCCCCCATTCTAACACCATTTTCTGCCACCCCATCTCCTAATTCTTTCATAACCCCATCCATTATACAAAATTGAATAACCAATTGAGACATAACACATCCCTGCCTCACTCCGCCTTTAATATTAAACCAATCACTTTTGGACACATTTATTCATTACACACGCTTCGCTATCGTCATGCATACTCTTGATTCCATCAGAAGCCTACCACCAACCCCATACATTACTAACACCTGCCAAAGGGCTTCCCTATTAATCCTATCATACGCCTGTTGCAGATCCATAAAACCAAAATACAATTTATTTTTCTTCTCCCTCATTTTCTCAGTCATTTGTTTCAATGTAAAGATTTGATCCACCACACGCCTTCTGCGACTCCTAAACGCACCTTGTTCTTCACCAATCAGTCCTTAGTCACTCGACGCACTCTTTCATTACTGTTAATATTATACAGATTCTCGAAGTGTTTTCCACCACTCCCTCCAAAATCCATTCATTCAATTACAAAAGCACCATCCCTATTCATTATTCTAGCAGGTTCCCCTTATTTCATTCTTAACCTTTCGGCTCTTCCAGAAGAGATTCCTATTCCCTTCTAAGTCCCCCATTCATCCTTCTTTCCAAATGTTCATTTACTCTTCTTTTCTCCTACGTATGCAACCTTTTAGTTTCCTTTTTTCCTCCTCATATTCTTTCCAAACATCTTTCTTTTGAAACTTCATTATTAGCCTTTAGTACATTCAATTTTGCTTTTTTTTTTTACATTTAAAACCAATATTATCACCTCTTCATTCACCACTCACTGTTAACCATTCTTACTTCCTACTTTAGCACTCCACATACTTCCCTTTGCACTGCTAACAAACCTACTTGTCCTTCATTTGAACCAGATTTTGTTCATTTTAACTTGTTCACATTCAACTGATTTACTAACGAGTGTTCTTGTATAATTTATCTTCCCTCTTCCCTCCCTTATCCTCCCCTTCCTTTATCTTATACTTGTTCACTTAACTTCTCACTTCTTTCCGTATTACCTCTTCCGTATCACCTTCATCTCCATCCAAGCCCCCACTAACTAAATTTTACATACATAAAACATAACGATCCGATAATCCATTCCTAATATCTCACGATTTAACTCCAAACACATACTTCAAATCTCGCTTCTTCACCACACAAAAATCAATGCATACTTTTCACTTCAGAACCATCTCTCCTTACCTACACCAACTCTAGTATACTTATGATACTCTTGTGTTTAAAAAAGTATTACTTACACACAACCTTTCTCCTCACAGAAGTCAATCACCTTCCCACCATTCTCATTTTCTCCCTACACCCCAAAACCACCTGTTATACCATTTCTTTTCTGATTACCTATCCAACCATTTAGGTCACCCAACACAATCAATCGAAAGCTCCTACTCACCCCATCCAAAGAACATCATTCAGCATTATTCCCAGAAATCGGTGCTCTCTTTCAACATTTCTTCAGATGGATTATACGTCACGGCTAAACATACCTTGACCAATTTACCAAACTTAAATTTAACTGATTAGAATTCTAGTACTCACACACACACACACACACACACACACACCAGCACCACACACACACACACACACACACAACACACAACACACACACACACACACACACACCAAAAAGTCTACCATAGCTCTTACCAAGTCACTTCATCAAAATTGCACTCTTCTCTCCCCTCTCATCCCTCCACACCAGCACACACACATTTCACACCACACACTCATTTTCACCGTTTCCTTTCACCTTTGTTTCGTTCACAGCGAGCAAAAAATTTTGCCCTTTCTAAATACATCCATCACCTCTCTCTTCCTCTCCTCCTCAACATTTATTAATCTGACATTCCCATGTACCCATACGATTCATTACAATTTTGCCTAAAAATTATAAAGGACGTTTACGGCGATCACGACCATCTCGGAGGCATGCATCAGTATTCCTAGCAAGAGATAGGGTGGTAGTGGGCAGCCAAACCCAATACCCAACTTCCTTAGTCGCCTTCACGACACGCAGACATACGAGTGGCACTTCTATTATATATATATATATATATATATATATATATATATATATATATATATATATATATATATATATATATATATATATATATATATATATATATATATATAGATTATATAAGTAATTATATATATATATATATATATGTAAGATGCTCAAAGGGGACATCTTGTTCACCTAGAGACGGCAACACCTAACAGTAAAACAAATGTATATATTGTTGATTCAGCGGAAAATTTTAGAAAGTTTTTTTGCCCATTTAGGGGGCTCGAGCCGATGGGGGACAGAGGGGGGACGAAGTCCCCCCGTCGTCCACCTAGAGGCCGAGAGACCCCGACAACTGATATCTATGCGGTCTATTCTAGGGTGTTCGTTAGTTTTAAATCATAAAACGACTTTATATATATATATATATATATATATATATATATATATATATATATATATATATATATATATTATATATATATATATATATATATATATATATATATATATATATATATATATATATATATATATATATATATAACATTTTCTACATTTTTCTCACTTTGTAATAACCCTACGTATTTTAAAAAAAAAAAAAAAAAAAAAAACAAGTAATTCTTGTTTATTACGTATTAAATGTATTAACTCATTTAATAACATCTTTCACTTTAAAAAACGAGATTAATACTAATTAGTAGAAAATCTTACGTCTGGCAACACCATCTTCATATTTCTTTCCCTGGCAACAAGATCTTACCTAAAATTGTAAAATAATATGGAAAAGTTATTTTACTTCAAATAAAAATTATTTCTTATTTATTACATTTCACACTTTCTTATTAAAAACCTATTTCTAAAATTTATTGCATATTATAGATAAATCATTTGTTTTAGTGTAGCTGTTGCCGTTTTATTGTAACATACATGATGTCTGATTTCTAAATGCTGACGAGGATAAAGCTGATAGGTCAAAATCTTATGGTTGATCTTCAGCCACCAAGAGTGGTGGATCGCCAGAAACATTCCTCGAATCCTCTTGCTACCACCGATGAAGAATATTGGATGAGGACTATTCTAATACCATACCTGGATTCTTTCACAGTTTCCTTGGAGAGCAGATTCTCGGTAGAGAATTCACCAGCTTTTTCTCTTTTATTACTTCATCCTTCGCCAATGATTGCCCTTGCGTATAAGGAATTTGAAGAGAAAATCAAAGTATTTGAAGACTTTTATGAACTGAGAGGACTTCAATGTAAGGTTGAACTCTGGTATGTGAATTGGAGGGAGAAGTTCGACCGTGAGTGACTAAAAAATTTGGAAATAGTTGAAGTGATCAAGGAAGCAACGGCATTTTCCCAAATAATTAAAAAATTGTTAGTGACGAACCTGATGGTGAAGGCAGAAAAGCTGCAGGATAAAGAAAAGAGAAATGTGATTAAAGTGGAATCACCGAGTTAGTGTGACCAGAAAAGGGAATATATTGGAAAAATAAGTGAGGACTTAGAACAATTAGAAGGAGTAGGAGAGATGGGGGAGATACAAGAAACGGTAAGAAGGGTAGCAGAGGAGACCCTAGGCAAAGATGGGTAAGGAGGAACGAAGAAAAGACACACGAAGTGGTGGACTGAAGAAGTGAAGGAGGCAATAAAGAGGAAAACAGTATTGATGAGAAAATGGCTTAAAAATAGAATTGCACAAACAAGAGCTCAGTATGTGGAGGCAAGGAATGAGGCAGAGAGAGTGAAAAGAAGAGTAAAAGAAGAGGCTGCAAAGAGAGAGGCGGAAGAAATGATGGAAAATGAAAGGGCATAAAGGAAGAAGATTTTTAGACTGTCAAAAACATATAGAGGTTCAAAGAGGAAAGTGTGCAACATCAAGGATAAGGAAGGAGAAGCTTTGGTGAGATCAATGGGCACAAATAAGAGATGGACGGAGTACTTCAGAGAACAGCTAAATGAATCAACAGAGGGAGGAGGGGGAAGAGATGGCAGAAGGAGAAGAAGATAAGGATGGAAAGAAGATCACTATGGAAGAATTAGAGCTGGCTCTGAAAGAGATGAAGAACGGTAAGGCACCGGGGGAAGATGGGATACCAATAGAACTTTTAAAAGAGGGAGGAGAGAAAATGAAAGAAGCAATTATGAAACTGTTTAATAGGTGTTGGAACGAGAGCTAAGTACCAGAAGGATGGAGAAAATGAATTATAGTGACAATATAAAAGGGAAAAGGAGATACAGGAAAACTGTTAAAACTGCAGGGGGAATTTCCGCTTGTATGAACCATTTTAGCAAAAAACATATGAGAGTATACATAATAGAAAAAAAGGTCGAGGGAATTTCGTGAGCCTAGACGGCTTGGAAGAGCAGCGTTACTTATATTAGAATCAAAGAACAGAAGCACGACGGATCTCTTGTTTCACTCTGAGATTAGGTTGA